>CABFVX010002377.1:58247-81471 GCA_902151425.1 Timema shepardi | reverse complement strand
TTTTTTTTTTTAATGTTTAGAGCGTGCAGACTAGGAGGACTGTGGCTCGCGGGGAAGTCCCCCAACAGAAAAAGGAAAACCTGTTTTTAAACTTAGAACCCTCTTGAACAAATGCAATGTTATTTAAATATACAAGTAATAATTGAGTTATAAAATTAGGTATTTTGTATTTTACATGTATCTAATAATCTACTGGCCTAAGCATTTAGGACTATAAGACTACATTAATACTACTTTCAGTAAGTGGAGGTGTTTAAAATTTATAAAACACTCCCTCTTTGGTACGGCACTGGTATATCTTTGTTCAGGAATGAAAGAAGGGGTCATACCAATACTAAGAAACATAGGATCTAATTGGGATTATTTTTAGATACACTATAATAGTATTTAGAGTTTTTAGTCAAATTAAAACTAAACGGTCATAATTGTTACTAAAGGAAAATTGAATTTAATAAATAATCAAATAAAATTACAAATTGAACAAATTCACTTTTATGATGAGTATTCACGATCTGGAGGGTAGGAAAAACCAACCTCAGTACACCCTACCGAGGTTAGAACCTCAATCTCCCTGTCATCGACAATCTATTCTATTGTGAGAGTGACACCTTAGACCATGCAGGCTAAGAGCTGTTAAAATAGTAGAATGAAATTTCTTATTTATAAACAAAATAAATATACATAATGAGGTAAATATTTACCATCATATGTTAAATAATCTAGTCGTGGAGAATTACATATATATATAAATTTAGTAATGGAAAGCTCTTAAATATCTAAATTCCTCCTTAAAGCATAGCATTACACTTAAAACAAAATACCATTTAAAACTAAATGTTATTATTTTTATACTTATTTACCTGCTTCGATGGCCCCGTTGTCTAATGCACTACTATCGTGTTGGACTAGACTGTCGAAGACGGGGAGATCAGGGTTCGATCCCGGTTTGAGTTCGCTGAATTTGGTTTTCCTAAATGGTTTTCCCCTCTCCCTCAACGCAAATGTGGGTGCATTTATCTAAATTAACCTTCCTAATCCCTAACTCATTAGCGTAATTAGTACTTAGGCGTATAACTTGAATGAACATAGTAAGACGCGGTGCTAGAAAAAAATACTGATTTCTAAAAGTGTATGCAAAAATTTGATAAAATTTGATGAGTAATTATGGAATGGAATTTTACAAGGTAAAGTAAAAAAAACTCCATTGTGTGAGCCCGCAAGCGAGCTATACTGACCAAGCGGCCGCCGCCTTTAGCGATGATAGTGCCAACATTTGCGGATAGAGGGTATCATTAGGTCAGCACAGTGAGCCCTATCGGCCGTTAATCTCAGTTTTCTCAAACGTAACTAATACTTCTTTATTCATGCATCTCTTCATTTGCCCTCATGAGGCTGATCTTGTTCCAGACACATTACTTTACAGATAAATTTGGGAAGCATTGGGGATTGAGCCCAAGACTTCTGGATCTATGGTCATAAACTACAGCCACTAGACCACAGAAGCGTTCATAAGTTTTAATAAAGTTAAAAATAAATCCAAGCATGCAATTGGACATGCTCCATAAAGATAAAACTATAATAATCTGGTTTGCCGGTAATGGGGAGGACAGTTTTTTTTTAATTCCTAACAGGTGTGATGAGGTTTTGTTTTTCCTTAAACGATATATCTTATACCTCTACGAAAATGCGAGTATATTTCATCTAAGATCATCCTTCTGTGTCTCTTCCCCATTTGTATAAACTGTGGATAGTGGAGTTGGGTAGTCATATATGAGGCAACAATACTGAAACAATTAACTTTGAATAAGATTTATTTTTAAATTCGAACAATGGTATTATTTAAATATGCATACCTTTAGAAAGTTATTTTATCAAGAGAATATTTCTCTATGTTCAATTTCTTGGTAAGATTTTCTTTTTCATTGCTAAGTATTGTTAGTTAATTGTAAAATTATCTGTTAGTCAAAGAAATTTTAAAATTAAACTATCTCTTTAATAAATTGCTAGGATAGATAAATCATGCAGACTACGGTGGGCAGGTCATGCAGCGTGAATGAGGAAATCTAGAACCGTGCTGAGGGTATTGATTGGTAAACGCAATGGGAAGAGATAATTAAGAATACCTAGACGCAGATGGGAGGATAACATTAGAATGGACAAGAAAGTGATAGGGTGTAATGAGGTGGACTGGGTAGAATTAACTCAAGATAGAGATAGGTGGCGTACTTTTCTAAGTGTGGCAATGAACTTTAGAGTTCCTAAAGCCATGGGGTAAGTAAGGTATTGCTACGCGCATAAACGGACATCAGCTAACACACTCACTTTCGTGGCCAGCCTGTATAAGACCGTAATGGCTTCGCAAAAGAAATGAGGTCGATCCGGAATGAATGTTTATTTGTCCAATCTATAGTTTTGTAGTGATCGTATAGTGGCTGCGTTTTTGGTTAAAATAATAAAACTTAATTTATTTAAATTCTTATTTATTATTCACTTGCACCAATTCTTTTTCTAGTATGTTAAATTAATTAACTAAATCATATATTTAAATTACTATTTATTATATTGGTTGGCTTCTAGTATTTTACTTGATATACGTCACGCATCTTGGTTAGTGTGAGATTGGCCATCGGCAGATTTAAGATAAGTTAAATATCAGTTGCTTTAGCCGTGATGTAATTTAACTACTATTAGCTATCACGCCTGATTCTTTTTTTATTATAATAATTAGATCCATGGTGTTTAACCGAGCGTCTAGCACGAATTGTCGTTAAATGATTGGCAAAAACATGACTCCCAAGGGTTGACCCGGGAGCGTCCTTGGCCCAAGACCGGCGAGACAAGGGTAACAAATTTCCTAATCGACTCAACTGATTTTATTTTAATATCAGGAAAACACTCCAGTTGGTCCTCAAGACCCAACATGGACGTACCTAACTGTCCGCCGGACCTTTAGCGGTCCTATACAAGGGAAGAGAAACACCCACTTAACAGCTTTAGGAAGCTATTGTTGTACCGGCGGCAACTCTCACAATAGTCCTTAATACCTGGCTAGCAGTTTATTAACCTTGCAATATCCCCCGTTACTGCCAGCAAGGTTGCTAAAACATCTCTTTTTTAACGTGTGAATAAAGAATTGCAGCAATATATAAGGAAGGACATTGGGATGGAGTGGGCTTTTAGGAACAACTTTATCATTCGCCTTATGGGAGTAGCGATATAACCTGTGAGTGTAATTAAATGCCAAGCTCATATAGCTTGATTTTCTGGTCACGGGGAGGTCAGGACTCAATTCCTGTCTTGGTGTAATGAGTATGGTTAGCCCTAGATGCTTTACCACCCTCACTCTATACAAACGAAAGTAATTTTGCAATAAATTCTATCATTCTCATTCAAGCCCAAATAGTGTAAATATGTTTAAAGCCTTAACGAGTAGTAAGACGCGGTGATAACAAAAATTTAAGTTATGATAAACCAAAAGTGAACCTATTAGGAGTGAGACTGGTTAGCACTGATTCTGTTTACCACCCACAGGTAAAGTGCCAGGTACATTATCCTTGCAGACAGCCCTGAATATTTTTCAAGGTTTAAAAAATATACCCTTCGCCTTGGCAGAAAACTTCGCAACACTTTAGCTGGGTGAGTAACTATCCTAACCCCACGAAAAAAACCCTTCCTCCCCTCCTTGCCTTTGATTGTAAAACACCCCTTCCCAAAAAGACCCATGTGCTATGTTACTGTCGTTTCAAAGTGTGATTAATGACTCTTGCAACAATGGTTTGCCCCCTCCCCCTCACCCGCACCCACACAGAACACACAACCCCTCCCGGCAATCCTCCCTCTTTTAACAACAGGACAATGCTTTATTGGCCAACAATAGGACCGACACGCTACCGCTAAATCGGCCGCTATTGGACTGTTACGAAGCGCAAAATTGGGCCATGCGACGCCTGCATCCACCTATTCATGCTCTGACGTGTGTATGTGTGTGTGACTGAATTACCTCCCCCTCCTTTCTCCTAGGTGGGGAGTGTGTATATTAGCAAGATATCTGTCCCCCTCTTTCTTTCCTCTTGGTTGCGGATCAACACCACCTACCCCCACTCCTGTCACCCTTTAAAAACCCAGCCCCAACTGTGCTGAGCGTAGGCAATCGGCCCGCGGCAAGAAATTAAATCGCTAAATCGATGAAGACCAGTGTCGTCGCTTAACTCAACGATGGCTTTGACAGACTGTTGTCATCAGACTGAGAACTTGGGGAAGAGTTGGTAGTCTGTAGGTGGTGTGAGTCTTAGTGCCCGTCAGGACTAGACGCTAATTACGTTAACCGAGGTAACGACGCACGATGAGAAGGTTAAATCACAAGTATTTGAATCATCATTCTCCTAGTGGGAGGGAGGAAAATCATTAATTTAGTGGACTCGTATCGGTGGTTGAATGGTCTCTGGCATCACTCTCGTGATAGACTGGACTTACGATGACAAAGAGTTCGGAGATCGAATCCCGGTTGGGTTTAATGAGGGCAGTTTTCCAAAAATGGTTTTCCACTCTCCCTCAATGAAAATTAGGCTACACTACCTCTTTTGCTACAGACTTACTACACCATAACACATTAGCGTAATTAGTAAATATGTGTATAGCCCGAACGGGTAGTAAGAGGCTGTACTAGAAAATTAAAGTGGTGAGGTATTCTAGTTTGCAGTGTTGCCACTGTCAACAGTTTAAATTGAGAAGATATATATATATATATATATATATATAACAGTTTAAATTGAGAAGAAATATATATGTATATATCTTCTCAAGTTAAACTGTTATAAATATATATATTTATATATCTTCTCAATTTAAACTGTTATAAATATATATATATATATATATATATATATATATAAAAATATATATAAATATATATATATATTTAAAAGAGACAGTCAAATCATGAAAATGGAATGAAGTTTGTTCTCATTCTTGATAATCACAAAATGATACGCATAAGATAAAAGCATTTATACAAACTAGACTGGAACACAATACCTGTTTGAAATTATGGACTGTACGTATGTACATAGTAGTATCTAATCATTCGGGATTGCTGTTACATTGTACAGGTGTGACAACCGTTGAGAACCATAAAGTAATTTCCTCGCTGCTTGCATTTCAATTGATGTCCAGAAAAGCCGGTAGTCTTAGATCCGTTTCTCAACACTGATTATAAATAAATAGTAACTTGATTATTATTTATTGACAAACAATTACCAATCTTTATTATGGCTTAGTGAAACCTTGTCTACTTTTATATTTGCAAAAAAAAAAGATTATCAGACTCTATTATTCACTTAGCACTGGTTTGTTATTTGATATAAATGGGTATATGAGCAAAGTGAATAATTTTCTGTATTTCATAATTGATTGCAAACAAATAAGCGTTTTTTTAATTACTCACATAAAGTAAGAAAATGATTGTCTTAAAAATTCCACGTGCTAATTTGTACATATTAGTCTCAAAAGAATATTTATGTATTTATTTGCTGAAGATAGTCTAGGTTGGCGGACCTATCGCAAGCCAATTTTTATGAAGTTTCAAGTTGTTTTCTTTAAACGACCAACCTTTTTACACCATAAAGTCGGAGGGATGAATGGCTATAATTTCTTCAAAAATATTTTGTGAATGAATAAACTGTTTTAACAGTTCAGAAGTGTTTCCTAATTAGGCTTCCAAGGAATTGTTTCTAAAAGTTTGCTAATGATATCCCAGACAAGAAATAGCTCCAATGTCCGTAGTAACACTTTGAATTTTTACATCTGCATTTGGTTTTAAAACAATGATTTCAATTTCAATTTCCTTTCTCAACGTGCTCATAATCAGTCGCAAGACCTATAAAAGGGTAACAGTGAAAAAGATACGTAAGAACTTGAGAAGAGAAGAAAATATAAATTATATAGGAAAACAATAATTAGCCTATAACTAAACAATTTAAACTAGTAATTTGAGAACTTAAGTTGAAACAGTGAGATATGAGATATGATAATTAAAGTAAAAAAAAGTGTATAGGACCCCGCTTCGTTGGCCGTATGGTCTAAGGCGCTACTCTTGCAATAGACTATACTACCGATGATGGGGAGATCAAGGTTCGATCACGGTCAGGTTTACTCAGGGTAGTCTTTCCTAAATGGTTTCTCACTCTCAACGAAAAAGCGGGTACACCTCCTATAAATTCAACATTCCTCATCCTTAACCCAGTAGTATTACTACATAAGCCTATAGTCCTGAATGTGTAGTAAGACACAGTGCTAAGAAATAATGTATGAAACAAATCTAAAATAAAATTAGGCCTATTTTTAAAATAGTTGAATGAAATTACATAATTTAAATAAAGTTCTTAATTTGTAAGGAAGTTCCCTAATTATTTTTTTTAGTTTGGCTCTTCTTTTATGATAAAAGTTAAATTCTGCAAATATATCGTTTTTGCTACGAATACAATGGGCAATAGGGTAAGCTTGTAAGAGTTACGGAAAATAATTTTGGATTTCTAGAGGCCCGAGAAGGGACATGAATCTCAACATATTCAAAAGCAATTTTTTTTAATGTGCTATTCAAAAGATTAAAACAAGGGGGATCACAATAAACTACGCTCTAGAAGAGAGTATACAATAATAATAATAATAATAATACTATTAATCTACTTCAATTTCCCTTATTATAGTGCTGGTCAACAGTCATGATACCTATGACAGGCCAGCAATGAAAAATACACAAGTACCTCGCAAGCACGTAAGAAAATAAGATAAATAATCATAGCTAATACTGATGAATAATAAAAGCATAAATATTTAAAAAGCAGTAACAATGAGCAAACCAATATTTCAGAATAATGTTAATTTACAACTCGAGACAGAGCCTCTACGGGGTAAATTAGTTATAGGGAAGTTCCTTAAATAACTCTGAGTTTGGCTTTTCTTTAATGATAAAAGTCGAATTCATCAAATCTAAAATTGGAGCTATGTGTAAAACGGTCTATAGGGCTAAACTTTTAAGGAATGTTAAGAGAAAATAATTTTTAATTACGAGAAGTTCAAGGAGGGACATAAATACATTATTATTATTATTATTAGCACCGCGTCTTACTACCCGTTCGGGCTATACGCACTTACGCTAATGTGTAATGGTAGGGTGTTGTCTTGTCAGAGGTGAAGGAAGGGTTTGGTAATCAGATAAATATGTGCCGGGACCGAGGATTGAACCCCGGCCGCCAGTATAGAAGTCTGACACCTTACCCCTAGACCGCCAGGTCAACGAGACAAAAATACTCCTTCTGTACATGATCAAGGGTAAATTTACAAGAAATGATGCTATATATAGGATATATTAAAAACCAAAACAATTGGTATTAAATTATTATTATTACTATTTCTCAGAAAATTATCGATAAATTATACTCGTGTTCTAAAAAAAAGTAGACATATTAATTTGGCTGGGTTTCACCTAAGTGAATTATTCTTTGATACAGTGTTAGTTAACATATATATAAAATAAAACTTTCAATATACCCATATAGAATAAAATATTTTTGAGCTATATTAAATTTCACAAATAAGTCATACGTAAACTACTCTTAATTTAGAGCTAAAATTAAAATTACAAGTTCATATCGAGGTATGACCATATTATATTACTTAAAAAAAAAAGTTTGGAATAAGCAAATAAAACCATTTAGACTTTAGCCCTAGGTAGATGCAGACATAATACACGCCAGATTGAAAAGAACTTTTTAAAGTCCGGCTGCTTACAAACAAATTCAATCATATTTTATTTATTTGAAGTATTTAACGTGCACTTTCTGAACCAACTGATTATCTCCACACGAGAATTTCTATGAACTAATGCTAAAGGGCCTACCAATTTTGCCTGGATACGTATTTTCACATAACTTAAAGGGTTCTTTTACATGCCAAAATTGACATGGGACCGACGGCTTTACCTCCCCTCCAAAGGAAGTTGTGCTACGGATTTGTATCGCTGAAGATAAATCCATCCACCCCAACTGGGTTTGAACCCATGAAAATCGGGTCCTGAGTCGAGCACATCCCCCCAAGACCNACCACCGAGGTCAATCATATCCTTGAGCTATAAAATGTTCATTATTACAATACTTTATCTAACTTATATATTATAGGCCTCTATATAATTTTATGCCACTTAAACAAATACATCAGTAATAGTTTTTTCTAAGTGGAGGAATTTTTCCAATTAGTATTAATTTAGTTAATCTAATTATGAATTATGAACTAGTTCTTGATGAAACACCTATATATGATGGTGATAGCAATTTGTGAGATAAAGGATGGTTGGAATAATTGAGAATGATACAATCAATATGGGTGGGTTTTCTATACATTTTGTATTCAAATTTATAGTTTTTATTTTTCATGATATTTAAATCCAGGTACTCAATGCTTTTATTTTTTTCATGTTCAATTGTGAATTTTAGTTTGGGATGGATATAGTTTAAAATTTAATTGCTGTTGATGATAGTATGATCAAGAATTTTGTCATAAAGTATAAGGCTGTCATCAACATACCTACAATAGAATTGTATGTTTATGTATTTGTTTAAATGTTTGATAATTTTAGAGTCACAAGTTTGCATAAAGATTTCAGAAATTAAACAGGAAATGGGTCAACCCATTACAAGACCATCTTTCTGAGAGTAGAATTTATTATTTAATTGAAAATAATTTTGATTTGATATGGTTTCAAGTAACTTGTTAATTGTCTCTAATATATATTTAATATTAAACCGTAAAATTTCACAAACTTTCCAAAAGTATGAATTAAAATAAATCATCTTTAATACAAATAAGACTTGAAGATGGTGAAAAATCACCGACACATGTCGTTGTCTTAGAAGAAAATCTAAAACGTATATAAAATAAGGAAAAGGGCATAAAAATCAACTATTATTACTCCTTACCAAATAAACATGAACATTATTAGAAATCTAGTTAAATAGTTAAAGGTTTTCCTTCACTCTATGATAATATTAGCGTTAAACATATTTATGGAATTAAGGTATGTGTTAAGTTACATATGTACTGTAAATAATTATTATGGTTAAGTAATTTGAGCATTTACTGATCCTTAAACTGACGTGTCTCTTACACCCACAGAGACATTCGATAGAGCTTAGAAACCCGCTAATAGAAGTGTCAGTGTTTCAGTAGCAAGTGATCCCTACATCCTAAGAATGGGAGCGAGCGTCCCAAGACGTTGTAGGGATCAACTCGTATGCTAATAATATGCAAATGTAGACTTAAACGTAGAGTAACAGCCAAATGAAAGAACCGAGCAGGAAATAAAAGCGTGGAGAGAGAAGTTCTTTAGGTCTAAACTTCTCTTTCCCTCCTATGTTGTTACCATCGTTATTGTTGGACATCAACTAAGGACTCTTCCTTTGGAAAAATAAATGTTCACTAAAAATAACCCACATTATAATTTATGTTTCTAATGCAATGTGAACATATTTGAGGTGTGCCACATAAAAATATTAAGTTTGTGTATCATTAACTATTTACGGAATATAAACGTATTTTATTACTTCCATCTCTTTTTATTTATTCTATCACCACGTCCTAATACTCCTTCAGGTTATACACATACATGATAGTTATTCTAATGAAGTATGGATGAGCAAGGAAGCATTTTAGAGGTAATCTACCCACATTTTTGTGGAAGGAGAGTGGGAAACGGTTTAAGAAATATCACCTTCAGTAGACTCGACCGGGATTCGAATCCCAATCTCCTAGACATCATCAGACCAGTCTAACGCGAGAGTGATACCTTAGACCAGCGGTTCCCAAAGTGTGCTCCGCGGAGCACTTGGTGCTCCGCGAAACATCTCCAAGTGCTCCGCGGAGAAATTGTAAATACAAATAAAATAAATGTTACAAGATCTAAAAATTGTTTATTTGTGCGGTCATAAACTGTTTTTAGATAAGTATTGTGTAGAAATAATTTAGCTCCTGCATCGTGCCTTAAAGCAGTGTAAATAGCAAGTATTATGGATCCAAAGTGCATTGTCATGCGGCACCTCAGTCAGGTTTACCTGCCCGCACCTTCTCGGAACCACACAAAACATTGAGAAAATCCGTGTAGCGCACAAACTTCACGCGGCGAAACCAGGCAGATAGGCTCAATGGCACCAGCTAATCCCGGCTCATTGAGAGCCTCATCTTACCTAAAGATCTGATTGTTAGCTTTGACACTTTTACAGAATTTTCTGGAAAGTCTCTATTGTATATTAAAAACTCTTTGTTTCTTCGCTCTTTCATTCTGTTGCGGTTCATTCAATGTTTAGTCAGGAGTCGAAACGAGTCAAATTGCAGTGCGGCGTTATTTTTTCACGGGTGCTTTTGTTGTGTGATTAAAAAAAAAAATTACGTTAGTAACTTTAATGGATCTTCCCTCTTGAGGACGAAACACCTGCCTATTACAGGTTTTTTGGAGCACCTACGTAGTGATTTAGAAAATATCATAGATTTGCTTTCAATGGATCGCTGGCTGAAGTCTGGATCCTTAAAAAAGACTATTAAAACCTCCACCACAGTTCCTCCAGTATCTATGTAAGCATCAACAGCTAACAGGTATGAACAAATATTATGTTAGATGCATTTTTTTAAACGTTGAATAGTGTTTATCTATTGGGGTCTGCTAGAATAAGAGCGTCTGTCATTAAAGCAAGTAACAGCTTTGGATGCCAATAACACAGGACCTAAAAGAAGAGATAGGGACTAAGGTACATACAACTTTATACAAATTAAATAGTAAATAAAGACTTTTCAGTATATGCATTGCATGTTGTACATATTGTTGCACTTTTAACAAAAATAGATTTCAGCTCAGGTTATTTTCGAATTTTGGCCTGTTAATTGGTAGTAACCTTGAAGCTGCAGCCAATTTGATGTCACCAAGCGATAGGATAAGATGGTTACTCACATTTAACAAGCATTGTGAGCTAACATGCGAGAAACATTTACATTCTTAAACAATATTCAACGTTAATTTAGGAGCAATGGTTCTTTGATCAATTGTTTTATTAAATACTTGACATTTATTATTATCATTAATATTATTTACCCAGATGATACGAATATTATTTTTATATTGTAGTGTGGAAGAAGATGGAGCAGTTGCCAATGCTAGAATTGCTGGACAGGATGAAGGGTTTTTAGACGAATCAGCGACAGCAGGTGTGACAGAAACTTCTGAACTGTTGAAAGAACTGCCTAGTACTAGTTCTTTGGAGATCAGTGCCACAGGTAAAAAAATTATAAAAAGGAAGTATCACGATTCCTACTTGGATATTGGATTTGTTGAGACTAGTGACAACAAACCACAGTGCGTAGTTTGCATGAAAGTTTTGCCAAACAGTGCGATGTTCCCAGCAAAAATGCGCCGTCATTTTGAGGGGGTCCATCCAGAATGCAAGGGCAAACCGACTGATTTCTTCAGAAGGAAGTATGGTGAACTTACACAAGCCCAGAAAATTATATCTTATCACTCAAAAACAGTTAATGAACAGGCTTTGATGGCGTCCTACTTAGTCAGTTACCGAGTTGCTCAAGCTGGTGAAGCCCATACCATCGCTGAAAACCTTATAAAGCCTTGTGTAAAGGACATAGTTGAATGTATGCTGGATGCAAAAGCCACGAAACTAGTAGACACCGTTCCTTTGTCAAATAACACGATTTCGCGACGAATCGGGGACTTAGCAGAGGATGTGAAAGCTACTTTACTTTCACGAATAAAATGCACTAAGTTTTCGCTCCAAATGGATGAATCAACGGATGTGGCTGGATTGGCAATTTTAATAGTATTTGTACGCTACCAATACTTGGAGTCTTTTCAAGAGGATCTGCTTCTCTGCAAGCCTTTACCAACTAACACAACTGGCGCTGAAATTTTCAAATTAATAGAAGAATTTTTCACAGCGAGTGACATCCCATGGGATAATTGCGTTGATGTGTGCACGGATGGCGCAAAGTCCATGACTGGGAAGACGTCCGGTGCTATCTCAAGAATAAAACAAAAAGTCAAGGAATGCAGCAGTAGCCACTGCATCCTCCACCGCCATGCCCTTGCTGTGAAAAAAAATGCCACCCTTCCTAAAAGAAGTCTTGGACGAAAGCGTGAAAGTAATTAATTTTATCAAATCTAGACCTAAAAATACAAGACTATTCAAGCTGTTGTGTGAAGACATGGGGAGTCTACATACGTCTTTACTTCTTCACACAGAAGTAAGGTGGCTTTCTCGTGGCAAAGCTTTGACTCAGCGCTTTGAAATGAGGGCTGAAGTCAGAACCTTCCTGATTGACAACGACTTCGCTTTGGGAGACAGGCTGTGTGATGAGCATTGGGTTATGAAATTGGCGTATTTAGCAGACATTTTAAAAAAAGTTAATGACTTAAGTATCTCACTTCAAGGGAAAGCAGTAACCGTTTTTGACGCCAGCGATAAAGTACAAGCGTTTAAAAAGAAAATAAAGTTTTGGGCGGATTCAATGAAAATTCTAAATCTAGACAGTTTCCCAATGGTAAAAGAATTTAGAGAAGAACTAGATTCTGACGTACCCGAATATATCTTAAATGAGTTTCACGTTCATCTGCTAAATTTGCTTGATAGTTTCAACTGTTATTTTCCAGAAGAATTCCACGATAAAATAAAAGAGAACTGTTGGGTTGTAAACCCATACTCTGCTGTGTCAGAAAAGCCAGCCTGTCTTACATCACACCAGTATGAGTATATGATTGATTTGACATCAGATTCTGTGGTAAAATATAATTTTGCAACTAAGAATTCACTAACAGAATTTTGGTGTCAGCTAAAAGACGAATTTAAAGTTTTATCAGAAAAAGTGAAAATCATCCTTTTACCGTTTACAACAACTTACTTATGTGAATCAGGATTCTCTGCTTATATGGCTACTAAAACAAAATATAGATCCCACCTGAATGCAGAGCCAGATATTCGGTTGCAGCTGTCCCAAATTAAACTAGATATAGCCACATTGTGTAAATCAAAACACTCCCATCCTTCTCATTAGAATCTAAGTTCTTTGGGTATGCTTTATCGTTCTTTTTCGGTACCAAGCTAAATTTTTTATTTTGAAACTGTAATATCTTATATAGGTGAGTAGTATTGTATATTTACACTACCTGCTTTGAATTCGTTCTCAAATGTGTTGCATTACTTTATGTTTTTTGTTGTTGGTTTTCGTGTATGTATTTAAGTAAGTTCCTTATTTCTCTGAAATTAGTGTAGAAAAAATATTTATAATGAATCAAACTTGAGGTTTAAGGTGAGTATGCAGCGGACGTGAGTTAAGGAGAGTTAATTTAAAGTTTCTAGATTTAGAGCAAAACATTTTTTTTTTTGCCAAAATAAGAAAAGTATTTCTTCTATAAAAACATAGAGTTTAATTTTCTTCACATGGTGACCTAATTAGTTGTTGAATATCTGTCGTGAACAGAGCAGCATTATCTAAGAAACTTTTTAAATGTGGAGAAAAATTTGTTATTAAATTCCAGGACATCCTTGACAGATATTCAAGACATTTTGATCTAGCCACGTGAAGAAAATTAAGCTTTATGATTCTATAGAAGCAATATTTAATTTATTTGATCCTAAAAAAAAGTATTGCTATAAAAATGCAAAAACACTCGCCTTTTCTTGCATCCCCTGCATCCCCACCTTAACATGTCCAAATGCTTAAAAATTTGTTTCCAGAGACAATAATGCTGTCATTCGGTTACTACCTATGTAGGTGCTAGGTGAAAATATCTTCGCCTTTATTCCGAATACACGTATGTGCAAAATTAGTGTTTAGAGAGAAAAAAAACGTAAAGTTCTAATTTTCAATGTCTTTCAATGGGAAACATTAAGTTTGGATCAAAATATGCTATTTTGAATTTGAAAAATAATTCGTGCTTTTGTTATATGATAAAAAAAAATTGTCTAGCAACTTGAAAATGTAGTTACGTAAAAATATCCAAAAATGAACATGGTCTAAGAGCAACGATAGTGCTCCGTCACGAATTTCTCTCCCGAGAAGTGCTCCGCGACTCAAAAAGTTTGGGAACCGCTGCCTTAGACCAATCACCGACTGATTATGAATTGAAAGTAAATACCAATTTGAGTTAAAATGTTGTAGTGTATATTTCTTATAATATTATACCACCTATTTACGAGATTTAGTTGAACTCTGATCAAACAGTGGCCTCAAAAACTAAACCACTGAAATATATAGCTATAACATGTTCACAAATATGATCTTAGAATTTAGCTTAAAACATTATTAGGATTGAATTGACTCATAATTATATGTGAGAATATTTATAAAAAAATACAGTTTTTTCTAACATATTAAAACATTTTGCTCATACCTGGACCCCCAATTTAGAACATAGTTACTGTACATACATTTTTTCTTGCTCTATTTAAAGTTCAGGTTTACATATTTTTTGTTTATAATGGTAGCAAATGTCAAAATAATTACTTATACATTACGACATACTTAAATGTAAGTATAAAAACTTAAAACAGTTTTCTGAAATAACCTCAGATATAAATAGATCTCTATTTCCATAGCTATAACTTTTTCCCCTTAGCTTAGGGACACCTATGGTTTTGAAAAGTTAAAATTTGGAGTAAAATCAAGAAGTGCATAGTACGAAACATTTCTTCTTATTCAGTAAAATTGGAAAATTTTGATTAACGATGTCACACATAATATGAGGAGGTATTTTTTTTTTATGAAAAAACCTATAATTAACAAAATCCAACATACACACATGTCCACAAAATTATTTCGCTTATCTAAACTTTTAAATTAACAATTTAATTGAAATACTATATTAAAAGCAACTTTGATTGGTATTTTATTTGAAGTCAAAGCTATTTCACAGTTTGTAATAACCAAAATCATACATCAATAGTTGCGTTTTATAAGAGGTCAAGCTCGATAGGACTAGTTGGGAATTAATGCTGGCTGAGCGCATTGGGAGTGGTCTGTGATTTCATAATAATCTTTCTAAGCCAATGTGGATTCATTTCCTCCTAGCCACACGCCTAATCCCAAACCGTTAGGGTATTTCGTTATTAAAACTGTCGTGAAACATAAAATCAACCAAATAGGCCTAACTGATTTGATAAAGAATGTAAGAATTCAGTTTTATTACATTAAATATCCCCTAAATCCAAATTTAGAATAATAATGTTTTCACATAAAAAATGATATACTTTACCAATAAGTAGACTGTTTTCTTACGAAGTCTAAATTTTAATTTACTTTATTTGGATGGACATGTAATGAAATGTGTAGTTCACACAGTTATAAATGTCTAGATCAAGTTGTATCAATGATACTTTTAGGTTTATCAACTACAAATAATTTTAATATTTAGTAACTCAATCGATTAAAGCTTACGGATCTGATTTTGATTGGAAATATACGCTTGGCTTAAATCTTAAGCAAAATTGTTCCTAAAGTTATCTGTTCTAAAAATACGCCTATAAAATGGTTAGTAAACAATTCCACTATGATAATATATCCTTAAACCCGACATATAAGAGAGTATCTTATTGCTAATATATGCATCATTAGCATTGACGATGAGATGCAAAACTTTATCAAACCTCTACATGTGCTCATAAGATAAACGTTTCTTTTGATGGTTCTTTTGTTAACCAAGTATGAATTGCATACTCACGTCTTTTTAGAGTTTGAGGTAATTCTAACATAACTTTAACTCTAATATTATACTAGCGATTGACAACTACCAGGCTACCACTGATTTTACTTCTCTAAAACAGTACAAACCAGTGAATGTTGGCATAGCCGTTTAAAACCTTAGTCTAACTAGTAATGCTGTTCAATCTTATTGTTCAATAATTTCAAAATGTTCAAAGTTACTAAAACTTGTTTTGAGTAAGTATGAGGTGATAGCTAGGGTGGGGGAGGGGGAGGGGGAGCTAGCCAATATCACAAAGAGGTTATACGCGTAGTGTTTTTTTATCATTCACAAGCTAAAAGTGTCGAAACAAGACGTATTCGATAAACCCGCTTCGGTGGCTGCATGGTCTAACGCCCTACTCTCGTGTTAGACTAGACTGCCGGATATGGAGAGAATGGTGTTCGATCCCAGTCAGATGCACTGAGGGTGGTTTTCCTAGTTGGTTTTCCACTCTCCTTCCACGAAAATGCGTGTGCACTTCATTTAAATTAAACCATACTAATCCCTAAAACATTAGTGTAAATAATACATAGGCATATTACCAAGCGGTTAGTAAGACGCGGTGCTAAAAAAAAGTGTTCATTAGGTCCACGCTAGATAACTATTAAATTATATTTATCATAGTAAAACAAATATAATAATGGTATAGTATTATCACATTTTTTTAAAGATATTATGTCGTATGATAGGCCAATTCCGTTTGTTTATGAACTTCGACCGCCAATGTGCCCTGTCATCTGCCTTCTCCTTCACCTCCCAGAATTTTCTTCTTCCCATCAAGTGATCCAATATTTGAATCCTCTTTCTTTCTCAGCTCCTCTTTCCCTCAATCTTCCCTTCTATGTCGTCGTGCAGAAGACAGTTCCTCCTAAGCATGTGTCTAATACAGTTTGCGTGTACCAAAGAATCACATCCAAACTATCACATAATGTAGGCTATAAATAAATTATAAATATACTCATTTAAATCAAAATATAACTTTATGAAGTTAATATAAAAACCGATTATGATGGCTTAAGATAAAAATATTGAGAATCTAGACACACCATTATCATAAACTTTAAATATTTATGACTTTTAAAATATCAAAATATTCAATATAGATATAATGAATGATAAAAATTGTTTTGCCTTTACTCATGTTGCCTCACTGTAATAATATGAAAGTGGTAGTTTATATATAGGCCTAGTCTGTATGACTTTGTTTCTAGTACCGATTATAATATGAAAATTATAGTCGAATTTTTAAAAATAAATAACTATATAGGCCTATTCTTAATGTATTTTGACCACATTTGGAAGTCTCATTATTTTGAAAATATTAATGGAATGTTATCGACAAACAAATCAATCAAATCATCTAACAAGTAACCTAACCTTATTAAAGCTAAATGAATAAAATGTGTTTTATTCTTTATATTTGTAGTCGGTATATAGTTTTCGCTATTCATTAAAAAGAACACGGAACAATGCTAGTTCATAACTACTAATAAATAATTTTACACCATTACCTTGCAATATAATATAGGAAATATTATAAGGCTATGAACACATTTTTTAAATTGGGGAAATATCAAAAAATTTAAAACTATCAAATTATTATTATTATAAGGTTTGTGTGTTGTAAACAAACCTTATTTGTAACAGTCCTATTATATAAGAGTTTTGTTTTGTGTGTTAAGTTATCTAGTCTGTCATTAATAGTCATCATGGCTTATATCCACCCTCTGTACCAATAAGACTCACCGAAATGGCGCTAGAAAAGGGTTTGTTATTTACAATGCCTGCATCATACGGTATCAGTCTTGCTAGGGGGACTACTGTACATTAAGATCCGAGAATACCTTCAGGGAAGACAGCGAAACAAAATGAAACAAAGCTAGTGGATTTAAACTTAAGACTCTAACTAAGACCCCTTTCAGTTATATAAGGCACTTTGATTAAACACTTCTTTATCCTTCTTTCCCCTACCAGTACATTGTTGCAAGATTTCCTTTGGAGACATTAACTTTGGTGAAAGACGAAGGTAATTTGGTGGAGACGTCTAACTTTGGGGGAAAAAAGAAAAAAAAAACTAAGATTACACTTTCAAAGTCTAGGAACAATATTGGCTGTCCTATAATGAACCACCAAACAAAACTATTTATTAAATTAGTTATTAGTTTGTTTACATATCTACTGATACATTTGTAATATTTGAAAATCATGTCTAATATTAAATTATAGCATTAAACTATATTCATAAATTTGTAACGAGCACTGTACAGCTAATACATAAAATTATTATTTTAAAAATATAAATTTTTCAACAAATATTAAAAATAATTAAGTGAATTAAAAAGTTATTAGTATTACTTATAAAGTTATTAGAAACCTATTTAATTTATTTAACAGTGAATAATGTTTTCGTGAGCTTTATCCATTGTAATTAAAATATATTTTGTTTAAATTTAAACTATATATATTAAAATGTTTATTACAATAAGGATTATCCTTGATTAAATTTTGACTGAAATATTTAATGTTATAAAAATTACAATTATGTAATTTATTAGTGATTAAACTTTTTTCATTTGAAAAAGTTAAAGGCAGCAAAGAACAAACAAAAAGATCTGGTTGAAAAATAGAGTCCAAACTTTTATAGCGTACTCGATAAGATACAAAAAAAAGTTTAAAATATATTAAAAATTATATAGTACTGAATGTAATATATATTTTAAAATCATATAAATTAAAATAATACAAATGTATCTTATAAGTATAATATTTTTATAGCTTAATCATGTATGTGAACTTTTGATTAATAGCAAACAATGTATTATAAGAGAGCAGTAAATTTT
Organism: Timema shepardi; assembly: GCA_902151425.1. Lineage (NCBI taxonomy): Eukaryota > Metazoa > Arthropoda > Insecta > Phasmatodea > Timematidae > Timema > Timema shepardi. The sequence goes on along the minus strand of CABFVX010002377.1, from coordinate 62,841 downwards.
ATTACATTAATTAACAGCGCAATTTTATCATATTTAATTTTTACGGCTATATAAAATAAACTTAAAGTAGAAAATATATACTGTACGAACGTTATTTATGTTTGATTCCTAGAAATCCTAAAATTGTCCCGAACATATTTACATGAGGAGGCAAACATAAAATAATAGTAGTTTTGTTTTGATTCCAATAGTAACCAAATCAGTATTCAACACCTTAGCTCAGTCGGTAACGTAACTGCCTAGTGAGTCAATGGTCTCGAGTTCGATTCCCTGCATGGTCGAAAAAAATGTTATTGGTGAAATATTGGTTTACCCTTTTATATTGATAAATTAATGGTCGGGGATTGGATGTTGTGCCATTCCTAGTCTTAAGTTAGATTATGAAGCTACGACAGACCTAGCAAGCTGGTTGTGGAAAATATATGGCTTAAATTAAAAATTGACCCAGGCCACAGGCAGGAAACTATAATGGGTGTAAAGTAAATTAACCAAATTAGAGATATAGTCACGTCCCCTTGTTGATTAATGTGTAATGGTTAGTTTTTATAACAAATATATTTATAAAAATCTTCAACGTCGTAAATATTATAAATATTTACTATACAAAGTGCAATGCTCATCTAGTCTGGTTTGCTGTAACAGGGAGGTAAGAGTCCAAGCTGGGTTTACTGACCCCCTCCCCTAAATTGTTTCCCAGTCTCTTACCATGCCCTATCCTGTATTGTGACTAAATTTTGATAGCCCGTAAGGGTATTAATACGTGTTTCATAAAGGAATATTTTGTTCACTGAATACTTTCACATTCTTTGTTTGGTAGAAATAGGATAATTTTCTAATACATATTTGCAATTATAATATATTCCTATACTTTTTAAATATTATATTTTATTTAGACATATTTATTTGAATTTTAATTAAATAAATTAGGGTTTTTTGTGTATTATTTTCATTAATTAAGATATTGAAAAACAGATAATACCACAATATTTTACAGATTCACAAAAAAAAAATATCAATTTTAAAGCTATATTTAATAATATTATTTTATTAAAAGCAAGTTTAGAACAATAGAATATTGTATTTAAAATTTTGTTAGCATTAGTTGTGCATTGAATATTTGTATTTCAAACGGGAACATTTATTCTCCTTTCAAAGGCCTCGACCAACCTCCATGAAGCCGCACAGGATAGATGTCTCCTACGCAAGCTCGTCGGACCTCTCTAAAAGTAAGTCTGCCAACGAGACTTAATTACCCCAAAGCTTTTGAAATGAAACCCAGTGACTGCACACTAATTACGTCTCGGGAATGTGTGTAAAGCAGCGTTGCGTCTCTGTTACTCAAAGGAAGTGTGCTCTTGGATCTTTGTGCCTGTGTATGTGTGTGTGTGTGTGTGTGTGTGTGTGTGTGTGTGTGTGTACACAGCACGCGATATTGCAGTTTCCGGGCTCTGAACTTACTAATCAAAGCAAAAGACGATAGAGTTCAAAGGCAAAATGTCGTTAACACCAACTTATGTTTGAACGTAGATGAGAAAGAGAGTCAGGGAGAAGCAAAGAGAAACCGATGTAAACAAGTGAAAAGACTTATCAAAACAAGACTTTCCAAAAGTTCCATCAGGACTACGAGCTAGGAATATTTCAGGGTTGGGGTTGAAAGGGTTTTTAAGTAGCGTATGTAAAGTAATGGTTAATTGAAAAATGACTATAAAAATTGTATCAGATGTCCGCAAAGTACTGGAGTAGCTAGGTACTTTCCTTTATCTCAACATTTACAACTCATTTTTTCATTTTATTTATTCACGGGTTTTAAAGTGATACCTCTGCTAAATTATGATGTGATATTCTGAATACACAACTTATAAACTAACATAAATTTAAGATAGAAACAACATTCAGCCCCGGCTATCAATTCCTCACTTTGAAAGGGGAAAACCACTTCTCATCAATGATACATTGTTGTCCATGACAGGAATTAAGCTCGGGAACCCTATAGCTCAGTAGATAGACATGTTACCGACTGAGCTAAGGTAACGGATATTTACAACTCACTTGTGACAAGTTTTACATTTGGTACTGATTATATTCTACATTCGGATTCTGACAGTAGCCTATATGTTAATCTATCAGAAGAATCTAATAATAGGTCTTAGTTTAGAGATGTTAAAAATATTTTAATAGGTTTATATATATGTTAGCGATTTGTTTTTAATAATAGATTTATAATTAATTTGGTTATTTAATTATTTTTCACACAAAATTTATAACCATTGAAAAAATATCAGGGCCTCTATAATTGCATTCAAATAATACTGGATTTTTTGGATTAATTTGTCAAGCTATAGACGATGGGCTTGATTCCTTTGTCTGGTTGTAATTTTATAAATAGAGCTAAACAATATCAATTTTGGGAAAGGCTCACAATCAGAACCAAACATGAATTTCAATCGAGTATTTACTTGAGTAATATATTACACGCTTAACAATTGAGTCAACTTAAGTATTTAATGAGCATTAGGTCTATGTTTAATTAATGAGTAATTTTTTTGTCAGCATTGTGCCTTACAACCTGTTCAGGTTATACGCATACATACTAATTGCGCTGATGAGTTAAGTATGAGTAAGGTTGGATTTAGATGAAGTGTACCCGCATTTTATGCAAAGAAAATGGAAACCCATTCTTGGAAAAACTACCCTCAATACACCAAACGAAGATTCAAACCCCGATCACCTTGTAATCGGCAGTCTAGATTAACATGAGAGTGACACCTTAGACCATACAACCACTGAAGCAGGTAAGTATTTTCTTCTTTTTAAATAAGCTACAATCCTGTCGTAAGATTATCCGCTTTTATTTTTGATGATGGTGTAGGGATGAGGTAGGTAGAATTTATAGGTGATTTATCCACATTTGCGTAGAGGTAAGAGGTCAAAACCATTTAGGTAAAACTACCATCAGTATATCTAGCAGGGATTTGAACCTTCAACTCTCCATGAGCAGAAAAAAAAATTGATGAAGTTAATATTTAGCCCTCTTTCCCAATTATGTGGGTAATTAATACATAATAGGTGTATGTATATTTCAGATATGTATATTATTATTATTATTATTATTATTATTATTAGCACCGCGTCTTACTACCCGTTCGGGTTACACGCACTTACGCTAATGTGTAGTGTTAGGGGGATTGTGAGATGAAATGGAGGACCTATAGTTTAACGTGGAATCCGAACCACGGTGGAGGCCTGGCATTCCTCACATTCACAAGATGTATTGTCAGAGGTGAAGGAAGGTTTTGGTAATCAGAGATATGTATAGCTGCTAGAACATTTTTGTTACGACACCGATTTATGATACACTCACTGGAGTTCTATAAGGTAGAGTCTATCAATTGATATTGTAGCCATTGGGGCATTAATTATCTTGATTAAATAAGGATGTTTGATTTCCTCATATATTTAGTTAATTTGCGTTCGATAGGCGTGAATTGTATCTTCTGGAATATTTCCTTAACTGATTCAACTGAATTATTAGTAGCACTATTCTTGTTTCCGGAAGTCCAATGTGGTTTAAAAAAAATTGTAGCTCTAGCATTTGGTGCATTCGTCAGAGTTTATTTGGATCTTTAAGAATCTGAATATACCCTAAAACACAAAGCTCCAATAGAGCTAAAAATAAAAGGTCCAAAATAAAACAAAAATATTCTAAATATTAGTACCAATAGTTTAGATAATTATATTACATACATCCAACATACTATATTTAATATATTTAATTATTTTTATGAATTATATCAATAAATCTTATACTGCCTAAAGAGCAAGTATTCAAGCATCTTATTTAAATATGCTAGTGAATTTTAATACTAAATAATGTTGGGATTCTATTCCTGGTTGGGTGTAAGATAAGTCATCTTTATAAAAAAGCTAATAGTAGTGGTGAGGCCTTACCTTTTAGAAAGTTTTACCAGAAACTTACACTATAATATATCCATAACCCTTATTTTAAAAAAATATCCTCTTTTTTACTTCTATTTCGTAAAACATAAAATGATTCCAACCAACACAAATATCATACAGAAGATTAGGGGGACTGAGTCTAATTGTTACAATTTTCTAACATCTTTTTTTTTCAACTATCTGAATAACATACCATTTTTTTTAATAAATAGAACAACAAAATCGCACAGACTTTCTTATATTGTGTATTCGAATACATTTTAAACCAAATATTTAAATACCAATTTTTAATAAATTTAAATTCTAAAAATAAATTATTTGTAAACTATCCTGAAATTAATTGTTTTGTAAAAATAAAAGTGTATTCTTATGTATAAGGAAAAAACTATTACAAGATTCCCATTTCTAATCAATTTTCAAGGTCAATTTCAAGATATTCAAATTTTCTATTATATTGTCGTAAGTCAACTAACCTTAAAATTCATTTATTTTGTTTGGATACAGGTACAATAAAGTATTTATGATAATATAAAATAGTCCCCGATACCAATTTCAAAACAAATCACTAAAGCCATTTTTGTTAAATATTCAAACTAATAAAAGAAACATCAGTATGCTACCCAAAGCCGAATAACCC
>CABFVX010002377.1:15201-58122 GCA_902151425.1 Timema shepardi | reverse complement strand
ACACACACACACACACACAAAAAAAATAAATATAGTATACATCTTAATATGTTATGTCCATGTCAAACCCTGGCTAGGTATACATTTAAATAAAGATCGTTATAGTCACTTTCAAAATAATTTGAATTTTCGAAAAGCCTTCATCAGCAAACAAAATATTTATCGAATTTTTACCCGAAACCAAGTAAACAGTGTTATTTGTCATAACAAACCCCTTTGAAATCAAATAATTAGCGACATTTTAAAAATATTTCCGGTTTATGAAATACAATCCTCATTAAACAAGATCCGTTCTTGAATGTGAAATATACACTCGTTGGGTGGTCCTACAAAATCCCATCCTGTTGAGTGTGTTCGATTCCCAAATTAATGTGGAGCTGTGCAGTCTCATAAAATTGATTACGTAAGTATATAAGCCAATAAATAATGGTCATAATCAAGTGACATTTAGTATTAACTTGAAAAATGAGGTGGAACAATTTTGGTTGAGCTCTTCATCTCGAAAATGGAAAATGTGTATATTTTACAACAAATATTTCACTGACGTCACTAACAGCCAATGCGACTTCTAACTGTGCGCGCACTTACAATGAGGCTGCTTCATATAATGCTTGGAAAATTAAGAAATTCCAGTGTGAAAAACAAGGTGTTTCTGTTGAAGTACCCCCATAGTAATGAAGGTGATTCCCTTAGCAGGGTATATAACGTAATCCTGAATAACACAGTGTGTTATTATGTGAGAATGTGACTATGTCATTAAATGTATAATATAATTTTAAAACTTACGTACCGTGGACAATCTAACCCACGCATCCCACCAATTATTTTGAAATGCACTGGGACTCTTAGAGGAGGACTAATACTGGAGCAGTACTTTAGCAAAAGCCAATTTTTGTCGCTCTTCTTCATCAGGCAAATATTTTTCAGTCATCATATTAATATTTCTCACGTAACAAATCCTCTTGCACTTTGAATCGCCCACAGAGAAATCATGTAAGAATATATTAAAGATTGAATCAGAACGGAGCAATTGATATACAATTTGGAGTTCAATTAAGATATTTGAATGCAGGTTCGAGTGAACGCAACAAAATTGTTAGATATCTCTCAGATAAGAGACTGAAGGACTTGATTTTTATTATACCCTACAATTTATAAGGATGTATATTATATAGAGACTATTTAAGAAAGACCACAAACGACCGGCCATTTCTATTAAAATTGTTGAATATAAACAAGCCTATATTGAACACAGAACAGCTTTCCCTATATATTAAAAAGAGTTTAAGAGCCATTAGGAAAATTGTTCTTTTAAGATATGTCCGAAAGTGAAGGAAATGCTTTTATAATTAATTTATGATTGGCTAATTTCAGGTTTGAGATCTATGTTACCCTTTTATATCTTTGGCTATTTGATTCTTTTCTACCGGTAATTCCAAGAGTCACCAGAGCTGACGAGATCAACACGTGACTGAAAATATTCTATATATGCCCAGTCGTTGTGAAACTTCTCCTGTCAACAAACATGCGCATCAGCCTGTGCGAAGACAAAAACTAGACACATTTGCCGATACAATGCTGATACTTGGCAATAGAGTATTCACAGATCACAGCAGTGTGTCCTTGAATAACTCCCAGATATGCGTCATGATCAAGAATATCCAGGAACTATTTCATTTTATTCATCCCGATATACGTCTTCTGCAAAACAAGACACTTTCGTGGTTCCAGGATCCAGCTATTCTATTTACAAAAAATTAATCGGCTGGTAAAATTAATGATTGTATTTAGACTAGTTCAAGGTGCCATCGCACAGTTACATGTCCATAGGAACTAACCTCACTATTTTTATGTTCCTTTAGTCCATTTGGTTTACCCATCTAAGATCTTCAATTAAGATTTGAGCATCCTTCATTTTCTGCGTAGTTTGAACCCACTTAGACTGAGTAATGGGACCAGCTTACAGGTAAACAGTCTAAAAAACTTTATCATAAAGGTGATTGTTATGACAAGGTGCACTACGAGAGAATGGGTCTTGGTACCAAAAATACCTATGATCTATCAGACCTGCTCTTTCAATTTGAATCCATGCAGTTTCCTATTAAGGTTTGCCATACGATGACCAACAACACGGCGCAAGGACAAACCATGAAGGGGGTAGGCGTTGATCCCCTCAGTGTTTCTCACAAGGACAACTATATGCGAACTGTCCTCGTGTTAGTTCTTACAGCAACCTGTAAAAGCTCGCTCCTGATGATAAAACCACTAACGGCGTTTAAAAAGAGGCCTTGCCTTAAATTTTGTTACTTATTTTCCTTCAATTAAAACAAAAATTTTGTGTGTCTAGTCTTATAAGAGAAATAATTTCAATAAATTTAATCTTTTGATTCTAAGGATACATCATTATCAAATCAGACGTTTTCATCATGGTCATCACTTCCACATAATACGTTGAGGAATTTCTTCTCCATGTTAGGAATTAAAAACACTGGAACTAGAGACGTTATTGTTTTAATGAACATGTTTTTGAAACTGATATTTAAGCGAACGAGGCTGCAGACAAAAGCTAGCAGATGATATAAAGATATATAGATATATCACATTACATATGAAGTAGAATTTAGCAAAAATAATCCTTTTAAATAATACAAACTTTTGCAGTTAACACTGACAGCATTTTACTATATTATTAGTGTTATTATATGAGTATTGATCATATCTATAAAAAGTGACGGGTACATATCACAAGACTTGAAGTATGAATATATGAAAGTAGAACTAGTTATTTTTTTAGTTAGATAAGGTTCTTCATATGAAAATTTTAATCATTGTAGCTATATAAAATTATATCGTTTACGGGTTTGGGTTAAGTGGTATATCAGAATCTCTTGGAAAAAAATTTGCGGTAAATGACACGTTTTCCCAATTCTCACTTCTTTTACTATTATTAAGTGATTAATATATTATAATAAGCTAGCTGTAGCTTAGCACTTGGTCACTAATTAAAATTAAATTGAGTATATCCCTGATATATATTTTCCTGAATCTTAACAAATTTGGATCAAGTTCCAGGATTATTCTTTCAGTTTACCTAAAAGGAGGAAAGTAGTAAATAAATATGCGTCTTTCTTGTGATGTATATTGCAGAAAGATGTTAGCTAAATCACTGTGACAACATAAAAGAAATTGCTTATCAGTGAATTCATCTTTGTAATAAAATATACTTGTCAATGTTATTTTTGGTGCACCACGTCCTACTACCCGTCTGCGTAATATCCATATTTAGAAAATGGGATAGGAATTAGGAAGATAGAATTTAGAGCAAATTACACCTTAGTTTTCTCGGAGGGAGGGTAGGAAACCATTTAGGAATATCCATCATCTTAACACCCAACAAGGATTCGAGCCACAACCACACCATCATTGGCAATCAAATACGTGGACAGAAAAAGGTCTTGGAAATACAGCTGCCTGCCATATCAGCCAATTTTACCTAAAATGTATTTAAATCATTTATACATACAATTATACAGACTCACATATAATATTGACATAGATTCAACTTACATAACTTATTTAAATAAAATATAACCAAACCAAGCCAATAAATTTTAATGATAATTAATCTAGTTATAATTATGAAATCTCAATATTTCACAAACACATATAATTAGAAATAAAATTGTGTAGCTGGAACTCTCTGAAAGATATTTTTAATTTAAATATATTTTGTAATATGTATTTAATTTATTTTAAAATGTCGGACCTCAGCCCATTATTATGTATTTACAAAAACACTTTTTTTTCAACTTAAAAGTACTTCAAAAGTTCTTAAAAAATATATTCACGAAAGTAATGCCTTGGGTTTATTTTTTCTTGAAAAAGATATTTTTTACAATTAAAAATTCTAACTTAATTAAGAAACCATTATTGAATCTTGTGTGGTTGACAGGGTGGGAGATCTAAGAAGACTTGAAGCAAAGGCCCAAATATTACATTTTATAATGAATGCACCAGATGTTGCCATTTTCTTCCCTTCCTACTTTGAAAAAAGAGAAAAATAATAGAAAAAAACTCTTTTACATTTTGATGAGGTAACTAGATCCTGTTCCCTGCGGATTCGTCTAAAACTTCTTTGAAGGGATGGTAAGAAAAGAATTTAAAAATCATTGTATGAAGGTGATATTTTATTATGTACACTCAAATACAAAAAAATATAATCCTGACTATTTAAATAAATCATATTAACTAGTGCAATTTTAGATATCGTATTTTTATGAATACAATATTATAAATGAATAGTTTCAGACAATGTTGTATGTTAATGGTTTATTGAAATATAATCAATAAAATTACCTAATTTCAGTGTCGTGTCACAGAGAATTTCAGGATAAGCACACATTGTTAAAACGGTCCCTGTGTTCTCACCTGCCATACCTGCTAATCATACATATTATCTGCTCTACACAACTCGTATGGGAATATATTTTCTTTTACATCTGGCCAATGCATATTTTGCTGAGTGATGAGATTACTCATAATTACAGTTTAACTAGATCTGCTTTACCCAGAAATCCTTTACGCCACGCCACTGCATGATGGCATTTATGTAAACCGATTTTTCTTTTCATCTGATCAATATTTTAGTCCTTGTTTTGAATTCCTGGAAAGACCACTTCATATGACTATGATTTTCTTTGGCACCACGTCTTACTACCCGTTTGGGCTGTACACCTATGTAATAACTACAGTCCTGGTTTAGGGGTTAGGAAGATTTAATTGAGTTGAAGTACACCCGCATTTGCTTGGGAGGGGAGTGTAAAACCATTTAGGAAAAACCACCCTCAGTTCACCCGACTGGGATTGAATCCCGATCTCCCCCTCTTCGGCAGTCTAGTTCAACATGAAAATAGTGCTATGCTAATAGGATATGGATGAACCAAGGGGTAATAATGTATCTAAATTTGAGAAATAATCTTAATGCACCCAGCCAGAATCCCCCAGAAAATCAGAAAACATTAGTTTGAAATATAGACCACGTGACCATTAGTGTGGGTTAATTTCTTGTTGTTTAGGTATTGCAATTTGAAAATCATCCAGGAGACACTTAAGGGGAAGATTACTTCTAGATATGACGTCATCAAAATGGTTGATGCACTATTAACTTTGTAAATACCTCAATATTGCAATATCTGTGATGGAATGAGAAACAGACAGATATAGTTTATTTGTATTTTAATGTTCGACTTCATTGATTTGTTTATTTAGGAAATCAAAGTGAAACTTCTAGACGTTAGAAAACATTGGCAATATCCTTAAGGTGGGAGTATAGAGATTATAATTTAAGGGCAGTATTTTTGCAGCTTTCGTGACAAAAAAGGTTGGCTGAAAGATATCAAACAATTCTCCAGTATAAACGTAGAATTAATTTTCTTCACATGGTGACTTCAATATTTCTTGAATATCTGTCAAGGGTGTCCTGGAATTTAATGACACTTTCTCCCTTAATTTAAAAAGTTTATCGTCTAATACCACTATACTCATGACAGATATTCAAGAACTGTTGATATCACCACATAAATAAAATTAATCTCTATGTTTGTACTGGAGCAGTATTCTATTTATTAAACAAAAGGTTTTACTATAAGCTCTGAAAAAACTCGCGTTCCACCCGCCTGGGTGGCGTAGTTGGCTAACGCGCTAGTTGTGTTAAGCTCGACTGCTGAGGACGGGAAGATCGAGGTTCGAATCTCGGTCGGGTGAACTGGGGGTGGCTTTTCCTAGATTGCTTTCCACTCTCCTCCCACACAAATGGGGGTTCACTTCCTCTAATCTAACATTTTCAATTCCTAATCCATTAGCGTAGTTAGTAGTTAAAGAATATAACCCGAACGGGTAGTAAGACGTGGTGCTAAATATTATTATTATTATTATTATTATTATTATTAACTCGCGTTCCTTACATTCATATTTTAAAAACGGGCACCTAATAGTAAACCCCTATATATATATAGTGTCAAGAATATCGTAGAATCTTCCTTAAAGTATCACTCCATGCAATATGATGGATTTTACTAATCAGACCCTGGGATTGAAACAGATATCCATAAACAATGCCCGTGGTTGGCGTTATTGGTCACACTGGAATTTGGATCCCTCTCATCTTGCAGGAGTTGCTTTAGGGCACAGGTTATTAAACTTGACCCATTCCCATAAGACAACATTATTATCGACATAGGGCAAGAATGGTTAATTTATGTTTAGTTTTTAATAATCTAGTGTAAGTTTTTGAGAAGTTTTAGATAAAATGAAATATAGAAACATTGGACACATTTATTGCAAAAATTAATACATGCTGTCACGTTTAATTTTATTCTTACAATTTTTATAATTTTTATATATGTAGATAACTGATAGAGACATTCATTTATCTTAGCTAATTATACGATTGATTATTAGAATCGTGTCCGTATAATCATGACAGAAGACATTTAATTCAGAAATAAATTTAAAAAAATATAGAATGAAAGATTATAGTGTGTTATAATTTTAGGAGCCTAATAGTAGTTATTTTATTTACTCACGTTTGTCTATGTTTTCTGGGACCACAAGAATATTTTTATTATTATTAGGGGCCGTGAGCCATAATTTAAGTTCTTGTTTCTTAGCGCAATGGTGCTGTACCTTTATTGTGCCATTGACGCTGTTAATAGTCTGGTGAAGTGTATGGACTACTTATCGGAATAAAAAAAAACTCCATAACGCCAGTCCGCAAGGGAGCTGTACTGAATCTGTTTGCGAAGATAGGGCCAACATTTGCAGACAGAGGTTTTTATGTGTTTAGCACAATGGATCTTCTCAGAATAACGTTTTAAATGCATATAATAGAAAACAAAGGACTACAAAGGAAAACTATATTTAAATACTTTCATCACAATATCAAGGGCCCACTTCTGTGTTCGAATGGTACAAGGCACCACTCTCACAATAGACTGGACTTTAGATGACGAGGAGATTAGGGTTCATATCTCAGTTGGCTGTACTGACGGTGTTTTTTCTAAAAGTTTCCCACTCTATTTCCAATAAAATATGGGTACACTTCCTCCAACTCAGCCTTCCTCATCTCTAACACATTTGCGTGATTAGAAAACAAATTTCTGGAAAAAAATTACAAATGTGGCTCTTCATAAAAGAATTAAATAACGGGTAAATTTAAAATACAGGCAAGTGAGAGCTATAACTAATTTCATTTATAAGACAAATCAGTGTGAAGGCTGTGGCTAACAACATTTCACAGACCCATGACATTTATTAACAAACCCCGTTAGGGTCGTGTATCCCAGGTTGAAAATACCTTCTGTACAGGTTGGCACTATTTTTGATCCCTGAGGTCAAAAAACATCCCTGAATTGATTCGGTTCCTCCAGTAATGAGGCGTGACCTTTTATAAAGTATAATCAATACAAAATAAAACACCACATTTGCTTACCTTAAAACTTTTAAACATAAATTGTCCCAGTGCATTTATTAAATATTATTAAAATATTAGATATTTCACTGATAAAAGCAAAGTATGATAAGGTAGGTATGAGGTAGGAAGCAATTTAAAGGTAATTTACTCGAATTTGCGGGAAAATAGAATGTGAAACTATTTAGGTAAATTACACCTGTTATACCATTCGGCCACTAAAGTAGATAAACTGTGGTAATACTTTCAAAACGTACGTGGGGTGTTCAACAAATACACCTACCAGTTCTTGCAAATAAGTAGAAATGTATTTCCACAAATAATAAAACATTAAAAGTTAGCCACATATTTACGATTTTTCTCCTCATATCTGTCACGTGCTTCCAGATGTTGACTATGCGTAGCAGTACGTAGGATGAGATCTAGAGTATTAGGTGGAAGAGATGTATAAAACAATGGGGCCAAGTTTAAATTGGATGTTTTGTTACGTATGAACGAATCTGTACGATGGAAACTGAATTGATAGTCTCTCCTCCACCAGTGCAGATTCCAATGTGAAACGAGTTGGCCAATGATTCAATAAATCTGGCAGGTTAACACGTGATATGTTGTCAAAACAATAAAAATGTCAATTGATACTGTTCATACTATCATCCATAACGTTCTTCCCTCTGCATAGTATAATCACAATGAGTGTCCCATTAACTTACCCCTAAGCATTGCAGTAGCAGGTTGGGGTTCAGACTCTATATCAGGAGTGGCCAGACATTTTATTCTATAGATCCACTCCAGAGAAGGAAAATCCTTTGCGATCTACTACATAATCATAGGCTTGTATTGTTTGTTTCATTGGTAAAAAGTTAAAAATCAAATTTTGGGTTCTAATAGTAAAATTATATTGCACATTGAAACTTAGTTTTTCATAAAACCACATATTAAATATAACTTCCCTGGAAGATAGTATTTTATCATTAAACACTTGACCTTGAAGTTGATGCATGACACTTCATAATCTTAGTATAGTTTTTTGAATGGAAGTTCATAATTACTCTGCCATAAACGAAGGCAGGATTGTAAATTCAGTACAGTTATCCAGTTATCAGTCAGTTTTGATATCTCGATTTTCTAATGTTGACTTAAGAAAAATCTGCAAACCCTCTCTTTCATTTTCTTTCTCTCGATATTTTTAAATCGATTGACCAGGTGATCGACCAAACAAAGGGCCATGGTCTACCGGTAGATCGCGAGCGACTGTTTGGCCACCTCTGCTCTAGATCATCTCGTGTGGTACCAAAAGGATGTAAAGAGCTTTTGTCATCGTATTGTGACAGATGATAGGAGCTGTGTTCGATATTTACCCCAAGGAATCCAAGGTAATTTCCATTTAGTGAAAGCACGTGATCTCTCCAACGAAATAAAGTTCAAGGTTTCCCTGTTACTACAAGTTTCTTTGCGACATTGAATCGAATCAAATCTGTTATTTGTTGTAAGTCCCCCAGCCTCCCCAGAATAGATTTATTTTTTCTTGATGAACACGCCCATCTCCAGACTGCCCGATGACACAAACAATGATTAGGAATTCAGTTGGGAATACCTTGGCCATCACCCTTAAGCGGCCTGGCTATTAGTGACCTTCACTTGTTTATTGCATTAAATAAGGAGCTGGTGTGCCAATTTTTCAAAAACAATACAGAGGCTGAATATGTGTCATAGCTTCCATCGACACAGCTCTATGTCTATATATGAAACTTTCGAAAGGTTAGTTCAAATGTATACACATGTTTGAATATTGAAAAAGAATACATCCAGATATAGAGCGAGGTCAGGAATAGTTTTAATGCATATATCATTTGTACATTGTTTTACAGGAAACTTATTTATTGAATATCCTTCGTGGATAGACTTCAACTAAATAATAAAATCCAAGCAAAAGGAAAACACTGTGCGCAATCTCAGATGTTATTTGCAAATTGTATTATAAACTATCTCAAGCTTATAAGAAATATATATATATATATATATATATATTTCTAGACTAAAAGGATATATATATATATATTGTATTATAAACTATCTCAAGCTTATAAGAAATATATATATATATATATATTTCTAGACTAAAAGGATATATATATATATCCTTTTAGTCTAGACAATTGATGCAGGAGTATGACCAAAGCCTTAAATAATAGTTCAATTTTCAAGATCCCATTACTTACACTGAATGTGTCTTATAAAGATGGCTAAACACAACATCAACCCTGCCAAGTCAGATAGGTTTCACTCAATGAGTAGAGTCACTTTGAAGCCCTGAAGGCCTTATAACAAATTTTGTTGCACGCTTTTGTACGTTGTTATTTGTGTGGGAACGTAATAAAATATCTAACACCATTAAAAATTATCACAATCTTTGAAGCGATAAAATGGGTACCCCATCTCTCGGAGAAAAAAAACAACACGTTTTTGGTATGAGCAAGGGCCGGGGGACTTGTTGTGTATACGTTTATAAAATATATAAAAATCGATCTATCAGTAGCCGAACTGATAGTAAGAATTGGTATATATATATATATAAGTAAAATGTCTTTCATTTTGGTTAATGATAAATCGATTTTTAAATATTTTACATACGTTAACAAATAAATAAGATTATTTTAAATTTAAATTGTTTATTTAACAGAAGAATAATAAAAGTTTGTGATCAACACAGCTCTGCCGAACATATTGTTCATTGTGTATCACCTATGTATGTATGTATGTATGTATGTATGTATGTATGTATGTATATATATATATATATATGTGTGTGTGTGTGTGTGTGTGTGTGTAAGATTTACCAGTAATAAAAAAAGAGCCATTAAAATTGCTTAAGGCAGCAGTTCTCAATTTTTTTTAGATTCTACCCCTTGGACATGATTAAAAGTTTAATGTACCCCCCCAAGATCAAAAATTTCCAGATGACAGGCTTTAAAAATTTTGACCACTTGGTTAGTTATTGATCAATTTGATCTTTTGGGAAAAATATTTGTAATCAAAATATTTCAAATGTGACTAAGCTATCTAGAGAGAATTCTACTGTTATAGCCTTAACATTATCTCTTGTTCAAAGTCGCTATGATCAGTTAAAAAAAACATAATTTAACTGTAAAAAGTTATATACATTTTTTTCACAGATTCGTTCAAAAATAAAAAAAAGGGTAAACATAAATACAATATTTTCAAATCAAAATTTTTAATTGTAGTTCTGGATCTGATATATTATGAAAACCCAAAGTTTTTGAATGAGAGGGGTGTGGCTGCATGGCTTGGCATAACTTTTTGATGTCTGGTTGTCCAGTTGAAACTTTAAGGTGGTGGGCCTGCTCCAAATTTAGCCTATTGCGTTACTTATTTTTAGGTACACAATGGATGAAAAACCACTATAACAGAGATATGTTGTTGAGAAATGCATAATAAACTGCTAATGTAGAAGGTTTCAGGTAGAGGGCTGAAAATTCTCAGAAATCGGTACCCAGCCGAGAGAAAATACGGGAAAAAGAGGGGTGGAAATAACCAGATAGCGGTACTTGTCAACAATTAGAGTTTTCCTTAAGTCCCCTGTTATTTTGCCAACATTCCCTTGAGAGCTGCTCGCGTACACCCTGAAAGGGGCCCGCGTACCCCAGTTTGAGAGCCACTGGCTTATAGTATCGCTTCTGCATGCAGTTAACTCTCTGAAAACTTAGTTCTATAAATATTGTCTCAGTGTAGTCCAGAATTTAAATATTACACATCCATATCAGGAAGACACAAATAAAAATTGGTTTTATTTCGAAATCCTGTACAACCAGAATCTTCAAAGGATGGATATATGTCAGTGAAAAATAATGCCATAAAGGAATTACAGTAAAGTTTGAAACTTCGAACATTTAAAACTTTAGCGAAAATATTATAAAAATAGCAAATTTATGTTTGCGTGTACAATAGCCTATGATCAGACATTTTAACATTTAAAAAATATTATTAATCGTAAACAACCAAACCAATTGTCCTATTGTGATCGTAATTTCACAAAATAGCTAGCCTAATTAGAATATTATATTTTTAACGATTCTTAGAAAAAAGATGTTATAGCTGGGTTTTTTTTGTCACCATGTCTCACTACCCGTTCAGACAATAAGCATATGAACTAAGTATGCTAAAGTATTAGGGACGAGGAAGGTTGAATTTTAGAGGAAGTATGCTTGAATATCTCACGTCGGGGAGAGGGAGAGTGGAAAAAAAAATCCCCAGTTCCCCCAAACGCGATTCTATCATCTATCTGGCTGTCAACGGCAATCCAGTACATTGCAAGAGCTAAGCCTTAGACCATGTAGCCACAGAAGCGAGTTATGAATCAAAAGGATATTTTTGAAATGTTTTAAAGATACATTTTTCTATTTCTTATTTTGTGAAAAAAGTTAAGACAACATCGATGAAAATTTTAAATATTTTGATTTCGACGTTACCAGTTTTGGCAGGAGTTTAATTTATTTAATCTCAGTTTATATACGTTTAAAATGAATATTTTGACAGGATTTTTCCAATGTAAATGATTAATGTAAATAAATGTATTAATTTGTTCATATCTCCGTCTAAGTACATTGTGTGAATTACCATATGTTAAGTATGGATTCAACAAAAATGAACTATACAGTATATATATACAAAGTCAGAAGTATAGTCGAACAAACACAGAAATTACAGGTAGATAATTCACTAATGGTCTGCTTTTTATGTTCAATTTTAACGCAGAAATGTGTAAACAACGCCCTAAACAAAAATGAATCCGTTGAACATATATATAAAATTTTAAAATTAAATTCTAGGGTTTGATATAAAGATCAAATATTAGTATGTAATAACATTTAGAACAATTATTTGACCCTCCTCGGTGGTGTAGTTAGCTAACGCGCTAGTTTAGTGTTGAGATAGACTGTCGAGTACGGGGATATCGAGGTTAGAATCTCGCTCGGGTGAACTGAGGGTGGTTTTTCCCTAATGATTTCCACTCTCCCCCCACGCAAATATGGGCGCACTTCCTTTGTATTGAACCTTTCCAATTCCTAACTCATTAGCATAATTAGTACTTAAGCGAATGGGTAGTAAGACGCGGTGCTAAAAAACAAACAAAAAACAATGATTTTATAGTAAAATGTTCGTAATGAATTACTTAAAATTATAATAAATATGTCTGGGATTTGAACATAGAATATTTTGAAGCTTGTATCTTTCAGTGAGACTTGATTTTAGATACACCCCTTAAAATTGGAATCATTTCTGATCACCTACCTCTCCTACTTTCCATAATGAAGCATCATTCAGACAGAAGTCTCGGTAAGAGTACCTTTGTAACGAAGTATTGGTGGCTTCTCCCTGACCGAAAGAGTAGAGACCTGTCATCTCATATTTACATTTTAATAACCAACTCTCAACAGTCTATTCATCGTTACTGCCCCCACACCCCCGTTCCTAACCACCGCCTTCATCACTCCCATAACCCCTCACCCCCTTACACATCCCCATCACCACTACTAACTCTTCATCACAATGATCCATCTACCCTTCAACTCGGTACTACCCTACCTTAACCCTCCTAATTTAAACGGCGTACCGAGCGGATTCCCAATTTTCTGCCAATTTAACTTCATTTGTGTTTGCGGCTTCGTACTGTGGTGCTGCGGCTCGTCGTGTATTGTGACGCTAGCTGGTGTCAACTCCGGGAACTGAGGGTGTTGATAGGTGGGTGGAAGTCAGAGAGGGGAGGGGGGGTGACGATGACTTAACCCTGCTCGTTTCCCTAGGGATTTATATCTCCCTCACCTAACAATTGGACACTTTATTTTACAAATTCGCAAATATATTTAAAGTATTGCTATTTTTCTTTATGTTACTTAAGGTGGGATGGTAGGGAAGTCGAGTAAAAGGCAGTGTTTTTTGCAATTTTATATGATATAGCTTTTATTTTGCCAAAATAAATCAAATCTGACCCCAGTAAAAACATTAAGTTTAATTTTCTTCACATTTTGATATAAACAAATCTTAAATATCTGTCATGAGCATTGTGGCATTATCTAATAAACTTTTTTAGTGAAGAGAAAAAGTTATCATTATATTCCAAAACACCATTGACAGGTATGCAAGAAATTTTGAGGTCACCATATGAAGAAAATTAAATTCTGAATTTGTACTGGAGAAATATTTTATTTATTTTGGTCAAAAAACATTTTTGCCATAGAAACTTCAATAACACTGGCTTTTTTTTTTCGTTTTCTTCCATCCCAACTTGTCCTTCATTGAACCTTGCCAAGGTTAGACAGCTTATTGCCTTTGTATATATATATATATATATATATATATATATATATATATATATATATATGTGTGTGTGTGTGTGTGTGTGTCTACATGTACACATAATATAAGTATTATTTTCCGAACGTGGTAGCTTATAAACTTTGTAGACTTAAGATACCCAGATCTGATGAAGGTGGGAGTAAAGGGAACTCAAGAAGAATTGAGTGTTTTTGTAGCTCTTTAGCAAAATACTTTTTTGGCTAAACTAAATAAAACATTTCCCCAGTAAAAACAGGGTTTAATTATCATCACATGATATCTCAACAGTTCTTGAATTACTGTCAAGGAAGTCCTGGAATTTAATGACAACTTTTTTTTAAAATTTCTCATCTAATGCCACTATGCTCAAGACCAATATTGAAGAACTGTTGATTTCACTATGTGTAGAAAACTAAACTTTATTTTATGCATTAGCAATATTTTATTTATTTTGGCCAAAAAAAAGATTTGGCCGTAAAAACTGCAAATAAAACTGGTATTTTCGCTCGCACCCTTCCATCCCACCTTAGGTCCACCTGAAGTCTTCAAGTTTGGTGATGTGAAACCTGTAGCCTTTAAAGGGAATTCAAAGCGACATTAATTAGTAGTTCAATAAACTTATTAAATTTATATCTATAAACTACAAGCCGAAGTACCCAGCGATGTCCGAAGTAACACAATGGATTCTTAAGTTACCCGTGGCAACGCTTTTATTTGTTTCTAACAGACAGAAAAAAAATTATTTCTTACAACCGTGTTATTAATTAATTTAAAAAATTCCAATACAAATTTGAAAACTCTGACTTCAAGGTGCACATGTTCATGCACAAGTGCTACTAATTTTTGAATTGCAGACCTTTGGGTGCAATAGATATAGCGTAATGCTCTTGAAAAACACACACGCAAGTGTGTCATTAATATAGATTAGGATAAATTGAAAAAACGCATGTATGCTAAATGAGTGAGCGATATAATAAAGCCGATTTAATATAACGTTAAAGGGAAAAGAAATCAAAATTGTGAATATTTGGTTCTATCGTTCTATCACAATGACTCGAAGATATTGCTAAAGTCAAATAATCTAATGTTAATATAAACTTAAATAATGAATTATAATAACTTTTTCTGAAAAAATTAATAAAATTTAAATTGTCTACATTATTATTTATTGATTCCAAGCAAACAATAAAGGTTGGAAGCTTACAAGCTTCAAATCAAACAAATTACATTTTGTTCGGTTACTAATATCTTACTAATGACACACCAATGTTCCCTAATAATAAACACATAGTTTTAAATAATTAAATAGTTTATTATTTAATTTATTACTATAGAAATATCTGGAATGGGTAAAATTGTTTTCAAACATATCTTCGCAGCAAACCATGATAATTTTTGTTTATTGTTCTGACGTTTTCTAACTTATTTAAGGTGATTCAACCAGCAAGCTTATCCTAGAATGGATTGGCTATAACATTTTGACAGGGAATTTTTAACATGTCTGAAAGGGGATGTGGGGGTGTTGTGTTGTGAAGGGGGTAGGGGGAGGGATAGGCAGGCGGAGTTGGAAAGTAAGGCGGGAATGCTAGCTCTTTGTTCACAACAGTGTTGTCATAGCACTACCTCTTTTTTTCTGCTAAGAAACTTCACTGATAGAAAATAAATGTCACCGCATGGCTCACCCGGGGTTGTAGCTTGAGTTTGAATCCTGACTACTAAGATTCATACAATATTAATCATTTAAATTAACACACGTGTCACAAAGTATTTATTGTACTGAATACTACTAAGCCGATATTTATAAAATGTGTTTTTAGAAGAAGAAAACAAGTACCGGTATTACTATGCAGTTGAATTAAATAAGTTGAGTGATAAAAGTTTAAAGGCTCTTTAATTATTCTTTTAGCACCTAGTCTTACTATCCATTCGTGGTATACTTATATGTACTAATTATGCTAATTAGTTAGAAATTAGAAAAGCTGAATGTAGAGGAAGTGCACTCGCATTTGCGTGGAGTGGGAAACAATTTATAATAAAACTACCCTCAGTACCCCCAATCGTAATCGAACCCCAATCTCTCTCACAATAGTCTGGTCTATGACGAGAGTAACGCCTTAGAGACCATGTTGGTACCAGAACAAGTTTTAGAGTTATTTATTCATAGTAAAAAAGTATTACTTTTCTTTATAATTATAATAGTTAACAGAGGTTACGATGATTCCCTTACAAACTGGCCGACAAGCTGTAAAAATGTTGGAATGCCACGTGCATAAGAAAGCAAAGTGATCGAAAGCCAAAACTGGTTTACCAAATGAATAAAAATATTTCAAAGCTTGAGTGTGTCAATTGATCGGCACGTTTAGGACCATGTGATAAGATATACAACTGTTCGACATGAGAGGATCTGCTGGTATACATAAGTCGAGATGGATTCAATGAAGCAATTGATCGACAAATTAATACATTGCTAACAACGTGTTCGACAACAAAATCGTAAACGGAAAATAACAAGTAAAGTCTGTGAATTTTTTAAAAATCTAATTTAAAACTCTAATAAATAAACATATTTGTGGTCACATGGTCTAATGCGTTAATATCCCATTGAACTAAATTACTAGTGTTGAGAAGATTGGGGCTAGAATCCCGGTCATACATACAGAGGTATTCACCCCCAACCTCCTAAAAGCTTATTCACTATCCCTCCACGCAACTGAGTGCATATTTACTTAAATTTTACCTTTCTCACTGCTTATCCGACGTATAGCTCAAACTGGGAGTGAGAAGCTAATTATTATAATAGATCCACTAATGAGAATAAGGTATATTAATAAAAGTTTAACAAACATATAAATAACATTAGTTTAAGAACAAACACTCTATTAAATTCTGTCAAAATTAAAATTTATCGGAAGAGATTATTTTAGAATTACAAGCTTAAATTTTTATAAAATGTAACTTGCTTAATTTCTTACTGCTAGCGGTAAAATTAATAGTAGGTTTTTATGTAAAATTAAAATGCAAATATCATAATACGTACATAATTAAACAAGTTATTATTGGCACAACAAACTCTTAGAGAAATATATTGTTTTTCTCTCTCAAGAAATGTTTTAACTTAATTTATTTTATCGTGATCCTTGTAGTTGAGAGAAATTTCAAAAAGGTTATATTTTTTTAATCCAATGATCATAATGTTTGTTGAACTCTCTCCACACAGTAAATCTATAATTATAAACAATCCATCCTGATATTTAAATAAATTCTTAGTAGCCCAACTGAAGTATTGAATTTGAAACACTACTAACTCATATCCTCAAGTTTTTATTTTTTCTAGAAGTCTGAGCTTCCATGATATAGGCAGTATATTTGCATCTAATTTTTCGTCTTATTCGACTATCTATAATCTCAGGAGCTATGCAATCTAAGTAAAATCTTTGTAGTTTGGGCAGCATCGTGTCATTCCATAGTTTTATATCTTTGAAAACTCTCTCAATATGGATATCATTTTCAGCATAAACAACAAAATCACAGAATGTTCTCTCTGTAATGTTTAACTGCCCTTGTATCTTATAATAATACACATGACAGGTTTTCAATGTTAGTTGGTGACGTTTTAATTGCAAGCATTAAGTTTTTCTTCCCATTCCTAATAGAGTCTTTAAAACTTCCATACTTCCATATAATACATGCTTATTTAGTTTGTATATAATTATTAACATATACAAGGCATAAAATACCTTCTCATTGTTAAATATACATTTTCCTCTATATACTGTATACAACTTATATAATTATTATGTAGTAGGCCTAATTAAGAATACATAAATCTTAATTTTAAATATACTTTAAGCTATCTCTCCAGGACACGAACACAAATATTCTTGAACACATAAGAATTCTGTAAAAATGTAAATACAAGATCAGACTTGTAATAACGTGTGCGTCGTAATTTTATTTCGCTTTCAATTAGGGAAATTTAAACGTTATTTGAAGTTGAAATCACTTTATTGTAGTATATTATTTGTGTATTTAACAACAATTATGTACCACTGATAACAAGGCCCTGGGACATCAAACAATAGCAGATTAAGAGCCAGTGGTAACAAGACCCTGGGGCATCAAACAATAGCAGATTAAGAGCCAGTGGTAACAAGACCCTGGGGCATCAAACAATAGCAGATTATGAATCAATGGTAACAAGGCCTCGGGATGTACAATAGAATATCATGAACCAGTGGTAACAAGGCCCCAGGACATCAAACAATAGCAGATTATGAACTAGTGAAAGCCAGGCCCTGGGACATCAAACAATATCGGATATGGTAAAATACCTAAAGAAATGCATTACTCATGTTAAATTAGATTTTTGTTATCACTTTTAAGATTTGTATATACTGTTTAGTGTTAAATTTACAACCAGCAATACAAGTGAAACGCATATATTTTTATACATTCATGAAGTTATTGTAATATTCAGATAAGCAATAGGTTTAAAATCAAGACGCGTTTTGATGCATCAAGCTATGAGTTCCTTTGACACTGAGTTGAAGAACAAAAATAACACAGTAAAATATTATTAAAGTGCCGGAAGGAAATACAGACAAAATAGATGTCACAGTTCAGCACTCAAGTAGTAAGACGTGGTGCTAAAAATAAACACTCGTATGATGAGTCATTAGTAGAGATGGCTCGATCCTTCCTTGTTTGGCTAGTATGTGTTATCGGTAGGTACAGTCAAAGGAAGAAGTTTCAGGAAGCAGACATAACAAATTTACATTTGCATTGATCAATTTGGTGTCAGAAATAAAATAAAAGAGTAGAATAAGTTTAATAAACCAAACAAATTTGAAATAACGACATTATGTACTATAAAGATATATAAAATAGAAGTAACGGGGTATAAAACGAAAAGTACTTCTATAAGATTAAAAATTATGTAAATTTACAATTATTAAATATCTTACAGGTTAAAAACTATATTTATTTAAGATCTTGTAACTACTTCATTGCATATACTTCATATGAATGTCTAGCTAGAATAAATTTAATCCCTATGCATTAACTACTTTACCTTAAAATAAGCACGTAAAATGGATAAAATAGCAAGTTTGACTGCTTACTACTCGATAACTGTAATGATTTGAGATAATTGAATCAATATTTATGGCTTATATTTATACACTTAATAATGCAATAAAATGTTGATGGTCGAATGACCTTAACTAAAGATTGTGTAGCACAAACGGGGGATCGTGGGCCGTACACAGCACACGGTGCCAATGTTGATGCCAGAATGCATGTACTGAAGCTTTCAGAAGGGATGCCCGTAAAAAATTCAATCATGTACTGACACTACGGGTTACACTATTAGTTTAGCCACATCTTAAACTAATGAGTTGTTGTATTTGGTAAATCATAACTAGATAAAATATCTTAGAAGGATTGTGAAACATTTATGATGTGATCCTTTCTACACCACATATCTAAGTGTCGGGCCATATTCCTAAAAGAGACGTGCCATAGTGTATCCACAGTAGTTCTTAGACACGATTTCTGAAATTAATACATCTGTCCAAGTGGGTCTGCTTCAAGTACACTCCTGGTGTGGCACGCATGGTCGAGGAATGGCTTGAGAAACTGCTTGTATAGTGTCACACGATTCTAAAAAACTGTAAGCTACACCTTAACAACAATGGGCCATAGCTACCCAAACCCTGCCTCATTTTGGTTAGTATTTCTATCAAGTGTAGGCGTCAGATTAGAATAGTGTACAACGTAAGACTGAGGTACATAGAGCAGTCCAATAACCCAATATTGTGTCCAAATAAGAATGCCGGGGCATTCATACTTTCTATTTAGTGCGGATAAAACAGCGATTCTTTTTACTATGTTGATACTCATCCTCCAATTGGTCAACCACACCTCTGATATCTGCGTATGTGTCTCAAGACACCTTCTCAAACGCAGTCCTCTTCACATCTCCAGTACAAGAACCATGTCATCAACGTACAGTGTCCAACTAATATCTTGATACTTTGAATTGTCGCTCACATACAGACTTAAGAGCGTGGGGCCAGCTCAGGATCCTTGAATCCCTCCATTACGGATGTGTCATACTTCAGCTGTGGTGTTCCCAAAGGTTGTGCAGAAGATTAGGTGGGATAGGTAGGATAGGAAAACTAAATTTTAGTAAAAGGAGAATTCCAATTAAAGGGGTTTGTAAAGGAGTCCTTAAGGGACAAAATGCTCTAAGGATTTTTCACGTCTAGTGAAAAACACTAGTAATTTGGAATGTTGAAGTTCCTCGTAGTCCACTTGACAAGTCGGACAAACTGGTGAGACGTATTATGTCTAACCTGAAATCCTGTTGTGCGGCGACCATGGTGATATAGTACCTAGTGACCGTTCTAAGCACTGTAGTGGGAAACTACACCCCCAGGCAAGACAAGTAGGGCTACCTGTTAGCGAGCGGACACACCAGGTAACCCCTCCACTCCCTTCCCTTTTCAGAAAACCGTCGCACAGCCAGTAAGACGAGTGCGCAACATGTAGACCAGCACCGTGGTCACTAACTTTTTCAAAAGAGTGCGCCAAAACAGAATGACCAAACAAATATCAAATTATCCAAAAAAAATTTAAATAATTAACTTTGTACATGTATGTAAATATCCTCTTGAGATTTTTTTGTTCATTAAGCATTGGTTTAAAACCCAAATATCTCACTCTTCCACAGTCCATACCCACCCTTCAACACTGCGCTCAGACACACACGGGCTGCCAATTCCACCTCCTTTTCACTCCCTTAGCTCAGACACATCTGGGCTGCCACTTCCACCTCCTTTTCACTTCCTGCACTCAGACACATCCGGGCTGCCAACCTCCCAACCGAAAAAAGAACCTATCACACCACAAATCCCCCTTCCTTCAACCATGAGCAACCCTCCCACTCACCGACGCAGCAAGGGAGGACAGAACCGAAGGGACCTAGCAGAAAGCGACTCTCTGTTTAAGAACCTTTTACCCCCTACGTTTTTAACTAACCCACCCCCGTTCTCCCACCCGGATGTCTCAAGGGTCCCCTCCCCCCAGGAACCCTATCTATTGAGACCCCTATCTCCTCCCCATCCTCTGTACAAGTCTTCAGAACACTGAACGCTGCTCTCCACCAATCCTAGGAGAACACACATTCAGTGTCTAAATGACAAGAAATTACAACAAAGACTTCTGAGCCTAGGACTAGACATTTTACCTCCTTCCCTCCATTTCTGCCAGTCAGGCAACACGCGTTATTTCACCATTCAGAACTTCGGTCACTCTCCGACCACCTTTATGGAACGTGTCACTGTAACTACTGCAAGGAAGTAATCCACACAGATGTGTGAAAACATGCCTCTTCAGCAGACCCTCATCTATGTTGGTACACCCAGGCCCACCTCATCAAAAAGGAAGAAAGAATTAAAATAGAAGCTAAATAAATGCTCAAAAAAGCTCCCTTCCGAAGAAAATGCTTTCCGGCCAAAAAACTAGCACATCCAACCAAAGACCCCCCAATACCCCACGACAGCAACCAGAGTCCCCGACGAGATAACAATATGGCGCCCAACGTGGGGCCTCCTTCTAAACAAGAAGAAAAAAGATAAGAGTGTTCGGGTGACGCCATCAGAGAGCCCTACCCTAAGGATTCACCAAGTTTCCTAGTTTAAAAAACTCGGTGGCGCTCAACAAAAAATTATATCTATCATAGCAAAAAACTAGCTACAAATGCCGAGACGCGCCCGATATCAGTGGGGCAGTCCCACCTACCCCAGAAAAAGAAGAAATAACCATCTACTGTAATAAATGTGAAGAATGGCATCATCTCTGATTGAACTGGGAATAAAGGGACAGAGATACCAACGGGCTCCAATTCATATACCAACCATGCAACGAAAAAAACGGCCACCGAGCATGAAGAACTTGAAGAACCCCGACAAAAGACAAGCCAATCCCCCGCAATCATGGCTCCAGCCCCCACATCCTACCTTCCATTCGATTCTCACAGGATTCTCAGGCCTGGACCACGAAGACATAGCGGCATTCCTGCGGAAATGCGAAGCAATCCTCCAGGACAGCAACATACCTAAAGAGCTGTGGACAATGTTAGTGAAGGAGAGATTGAATCAAAACGCCACGCAATGGTGGAAATATTAGGAAGGATATTCCAACACTTGGGAAGCACCTCAAAAGAGGCTCCAAGAACGCTTTGATTCCCTACCGCTAAGAGTCAAACTCCAAGCGAAGCTCTATGTAGAAGCACAGAGAGCCGGAGGGTCTGCTGACCACTTCATTTTAAGAAAGATGAGACCGTACAAGTGTTTCTTCCCCACTGCTCCCGTCGGACAAATTCTACCCCTCATAAGTGAACTCTTCCACCCCACCATCCGGCCATTTATCACCTCCGTCCCACCCACTTTAGTAGACCAATTACTGAAAAGAGCTCAGGCAGTGCAATGAGATATACTCCCATCCGGCCCTCGCAAACAACCAAATCTCTTTCCTCCAGGATCTCTTCGAAGTCGTAGACCCCCTCCTATATGGTATTTCTGTCCTGCCCAGCATTTCCATTGAGAGTGGCCCATACTCCTAGCGAGAAGAACCAAGGACAAACCACTTAACGCACAACCCACACAGCCAGTCACGGTAAATAGAACCATGGAATGAAAAAGGGGCCGAACTCATCCTCAGGCTAGAAGGCCATACTTTGCAGTGGACCGCCAGCAAACTTACCCCGAATCCCAGTTAGAACGCCCTCGAGAAAACTTCGAGCTGTCTTAGACTCCGGAGCATCACAGATTTTCTTCAGGACCTCAACCCTTGACCCTCGCACACGGGAACAAATGACCAAACACCCACCTCGGTGTCCCTTGCCAAGGAAGGGACAGAACTAAATATTCAAGGCCATTGCCAGTTCCCTATAGAGACAGGGCACAACAAAATGATCATCACGTGTCTATTCCCATATAATCTCGTGGAATAAATCCTTCTGGGACACACGTAGCTCACCAACCAAGAAGTAAAAGTGGACTACCAGCGCGCATGTGTACTGTTTGGAAAGGAGCAAAGAGAGCAAATAGCAAATATATTGGGTTGTAAAAGAACCAGAGAAGGTCAACAAATTCAACCATGAAGAAGTACAACACAACTTTACCCCAGAACTACAGACCCACCTCTTCCAGGTCATCAAGCATCATCAGAAGACATTCGACATCTTCAATCCACAAAATCAAACCAATTGCATGCAACATCAGATCCACCTGAAAAATGACTGCCCTAACCGAGGACCCACATACAGATACTCGCTTCAGAAGAAACAGATAATTCAAAACCAAGTCTAATAAATACTTCGAGACAATATCATAGAGTCAATCACGTCACAGTACCAAGCACCTATAGTAATCTTCGAGGGGAAAAAAGCCAAGATTATGCATTGGCTATAGGATACTTAACGCAGCTACGGAAGAAGAGAATTTCCCACGAATTCACATCTAACAGCCACTCCGAGAGATAACTCCAGCCAAAATTTTCAGTTCCTTAGATCTCCAATCCGGGTACTGGAAGATCCCATTAACCCTCATGCAGACACCTCACTGCGTTCATCACGCCCAATGGAGATACTGATCAAGTCAAAGTCATGCCCTTCAGGTTAAAAGGGGCACTGGGAATATTCCAAAAAATTATGAGCCAGCAGGTCTTACCAGGTAAAATTTTGTTTCACCTATATAGATGATATCGTATTTTCAAACTCTTACGAAGAATGTCTCGAACACCTCAAACATAAGGTCCTGGAACGGCTAGAAATATACCGACTCATAGGCTACATGAAGAAGTGCGAGTTCGGGAAAACCACGATCAGCTACTTGGGACATATCATCTCCTTAGAAGGAAATCGCTCAAACCAAGAACCGCTCAAGTTGATCCACGAACACCCCACTCCCAAAACACGGCGGCAGCTCCAGAAGTTCCTCGGGACGTGTAACTGGCTAAGAAAGTTCGTCCCAAATCTGGCCGAGATCACCAGCCTACTTACCACCAGATCAGGAGCAACGCAAATGTGGAAATGGGCCGTCCCAGAACAAAAAGCCTTCAAACAGACGCAAGAAGCATTTTAAAACATCCAGGCCCTGCACCTACCTGACCCAGATATACCCTTCTTTCTTCAAAGAAACGCCAGTGGGACAGGATTAGGCACGGTCATGTATCAAGAAGTAGAAGAACGACGAAAAATTGTTTCCCCTGGTAGCACAAATCTGTCACCCACGGAGCTCTGATACCACAATAACGAGCGAGAATGCCTCGCCATAATATGGACAATCAAAAGGTATCAAATATACTTAGACAAATCGTTTGCAATAAGAACGGGCGTGAAATGCTTGACGTGGCTAAACAATATGAAAGACGGCAGATCTAAGCTAACACGTTGGTCTCTGCTACTACAAGACTATACATTCACTATCCAACACCGACCAGAAAAGGAGAACGAGCTACCAGATGCTCTATCGAGAACCCCGGGAGAAGAAACACAGAGGAAGACCCAATAGAATAGACCTGGATGATGACTCCTTAAGCTTCCGTTATACCTCCCGAGCCATTCAGCCTCCTCAACCTACCTTTCCCCCCGACACTAGCCGAGAAGGATCATCAAGGACCACCACACGGATCCCTACATCCATAACCAGATAAGATGGCTGAAAGACATCGTGAGGATTCCCATCGGCAGATGATCCAGGAAAGAAAAACTCCACGCGATCAGATTTACTTATCAAAATGGCGCGCTGTTGTATAGATAATATCCAGATCAAGCAATGAAAATTGTGGCCCCACCCAGGCTCGCCTCATCTAAAAGGAAGTAAGAATTAAAAAAGAAGCAAAAAAATCTCAAACAACTCCCTTCTGAAGAAAATGCTTTCGGGCGGAAAAAATAGCATACCCACCAATAGATACTTCCAACACCCCATGACAGCAAAAAGCTTCCCCGATGAGATAACAATCCAAACTACTCCTTGATCAGGATTCCACCCTCCAAATTATGTCGTAAATGACTCGTAAATAATAGTCGTATAGACACTTTACCCAACTATTCATTAAAGTCTATATGTCAGTATTACGAATACAGGAATGGGTCCTTACCTGTTTTGTGGACGTAGATGACGTTGCCGTGCTTCCAAATTTAAGGAAAATAATTTAGGAGCAGGATGGCGTTGAAAAATATTCCCCATGTACTAAGGGTATTTTTACTAAATAGTTATAAATTCTCCATAAGAGCAAATTAGGGTACAATTATTGCAAATTCAACCTTCCCCATTGCTAATACATTAACGTAATTAGTGCTAATGTATAAAATCCAAAAGTATATTGGGACAGTGTGACAAAAATACTCACCAGGGAATATATCGCGTTCAAGGGTAGATTTCTTAGGATTGTCATTTTAATACTGTTAGGTTCAGGTGCCTGAATGATTCTTATAGAGGCTTGTGTCTACTACAACCTCTCTGCCGCGTTCATAAGGTCAGGTTCATTCAAGGGTGTGTAAGAGACCAAACTGATAACCTCCTTTCCGTGCGTAATATTCACCTGGTCCAACGTGCTATCAGTAAATTTTCAGTGAATAGCACCTGTAAATGCTTATAAAGAACATCGGCCCTCTATTAGTAAGAGATGACCTTCCCATTCCCATGATAGGCTGTCTTGGTTGGGGATTCATATCAATTTCCTTGACACCTACCACAAGGATCTGTTCATTACGCACAGGCTCTAATTCTTGTCCTCCTAGGCACCAGCCAAATAGTCTAAATCCATCTCGCAAACGACATTATATTTGTGGTCCAGTTGGCCTTGTCTACCAGGCTCTATCTAAGTTTTTCGAGCGGTCCTCAGACAATTTTTCTCCAAGATATTCATAGGGATATAATTGTGCAAGAAATATGTGGACCCCTCCTAGAATTGTGCCTCTAAGTCAAATCTTTAAACACTCTTCTAATTACATAAGCTCTGAGTTTTACACTGATGTTGGTTTTGGCTGCTGATCAATAGCTAGGTATGTGTTCTCTTTCCTTCAACAACTCACGGTAAGGGCACATAAAGTTTTCATTTGGGAATTAGGAAAAAGATTTTGTGTCCCAGGTTGACCTTTCAGTCAGCCCTTGTTCTTGTTACACTGCCTACACTTTATTGTATTTGTCCCGAAATGATAGCATGGATCTCAGACATCCTTATAATCTTGGTGAACGTCTAACACAAAACTGGTATTTCACATCTTCCTCCAGATTAACGTATAGCCTCCTGATTATACCAAACACGAATATAGCAGTGAACTATCCCCTAGTTCTCCCTCAAGAGACGCGTTCCTCTTCAATCCAAGATTAATTCTTGATAGTATCGCTACACTACTACTATAATTTAAAAGCCACAGGATATTTAGGTATTTAAGTGTGTCGTTTAACCTTAGTTGTCTCACCCAGGGGTAGCTCTCAGTCTATGTTTTTGGTAGCCTTGACTGAATTTCCGTAGCTTACCATTGGTTCTCTTGTACTCGGTAATTTCAAAGCTTATCTAACTAGTTAGATTCTTCGTCAATGTCAATCACCAATTCGTCCATTTTACACCATTACATTTATTGTAATAAGATCCTTTATCTTAAATTATTTGCGATCATAAACTGGAAGCTGTATACTTTATTTTAAACACTAAGCATTGACTTTATCTTCAGAGGATATCCATGCCATAATTCCAAAAACAAATGCATTATTTGACTTTTGTCACTAGTAAG
Organism: Timema shepardi; assembly: GCA_902151425.1. Classification (NCBI taxonomy): domain Eukaryota; kingdom Metazoa; phylum Arthropoda; class Insecta; order Phasmatodea; family Timematidae; genus Timema; species Timema shepardi. The sequence continues at coordinate 31,495 of CABFVX010002377.1, read as the reverse complement.
ACGTTCAGCTGAAGTCTATTCACCTTACTGCGCACTGTAGCTCCACTGTCCGTGGCAAATACCAAATTGTTATTCTCTCAGCCAGCTCCATGGAAATGGCATGAATTAAAAATTACTTAAAGTAGATTCGTATTCGATACAGTCTCAAACATTATTCATAATGATGGTTGTGATGATATATTCGATGGTATCAGAATTGTCATAAAAAAATTGGTGGCTGTTGTCATCAGTAGCGTCATCATAATTAATGTAGACAAAGTCATCTACAATGGTAGAGCATATCTCAGGTTCTATGCTGGAAAGTTGATTCTCACGAGAATCCTCTGCACTCACTTCACTATTTTCCAATGCATCAGTGGTAAACCCACTTAAATATTTTCACAAGTTTCAAACCTAAGACATAATCGCATGACATGATGCCTCCTGAAATTGCTCACCAGAGTCAGTATCCAACTGCAAGAAATATGAAGTCATGAGCATACATTCGGGGTTTTCAACTTTTTCATGCCTTGAAGCATGTCTTCACCAGATCAATATGTAAGCATCTCCAATTTAGCTAAGTCGATTTCAGTAAAGCTCACTTTATAGTATTTGGCACACATTTGTTGTTTATTTATGCTATGGCAAGTTTAAATTATTCTCTATTTCAGTTCATACTTCTTTTAATTATTTCGTCTGTTTTCCCATTGCAGAGATATTGTTTTTCTATCAACGAATAGTTATATTTTACCATTTTGCTCTTTATATGTTTTTATAATGATGTCATAATTTCTTTAATTCTGCTGCTCATGCCTCATTTAGATGATGTAAACTACTTTTACAGAGGTTGTATGATAGCTTCTAAACCTTGAATGACTTAGGTTATATTTATTATCAGCATACATCAAACAACGTTCCACCAATATTTCATTTTCTGACACCAATGTGACATATCCCATATCGAAGGAGTACATGGTCCATTCATATCACACCATGTGAGCCATGAGCTCACTATTGGGGATATTTAAGTACCTAAATGGTTATACATGGTTGAAAACACGCTAGGAATATTCAAGATTATGATAAATGAAATTTTAAAAAACAATGATACATTGATTTACGACGTCAAAAATAAACAAGTAATCTAAACCGATTAAAACGGCACTGAGCTATTTACAAAGACACGATAACAAACAAATAAATACGTGAACTAAACAAAAACCAAAATATATCATAACCTCGTTAATCTGAATTAATTGAGGCCAAAGCTCGTTCGGCTTACCGAAATTTTGGACAAACCAGTAAGATAAGGACGTTTCTGCTGGGAAACAGTATGTACACGTCCCTACACGTCCATAAATTTGCATTCATTTAACTGATATACAGCATGAAATATGTGCTTTAGTCTTATATTTTATAGTATGCTTATATCTTTTTACAGTACTGTAAATATTTTTACTTAAAAAACATATCGTGTTTATGTTATTGAATTCACAATAAAATTTTACTTGTAACATTGAATTTTTTTATCAATAAAATACATCATATTTGACTCAGAATTTTTGTCCCCATTACTCTGAAATCTTGTTTGGATTATCTGAATTTTAGACTACCGGGGCTCGGACTAAAGGGGTTTTACAGTAATTGAATATATTAAGTAAATAAACAGATTAATGAAAAACGCAGCATAGTAAAATTAACAATAAAATAATTACGGCCAATGTAAATCACCCATTGTCTAATAGTGATTAGATATCCAATTAAGTAATGTTCTAAGTCACTCTCGTAGCTCTATCTGTTCAAATATATACAATAACAAACCAGGCCTAATTTACCTAATCAGTCCCTCTCCTGAAAAGAAACACATCTCCCAATTGATCTCGTATGTCTGGAAATGGCCCCCTGGCCTCCCTGAAATGCCTGATGTCTATAATTGGTACTGTACTTATAAGAACCACTGATATAGTATCAAATAACCAATTTACAAATAACTGGCTCTCAAACTTTCAACCTAGACACTTAAAAAATATACCAAATTCTCTTGAAAAGTGTTCCTAGTTTTATACTCTTCTCCCCCCCCCCTCCCCTTTACCAATGCTTCTTTCTTATAATAACTATTTTTTGTGGCATAGCCCGCCTCGGGGGTCTAGTTAGCTTACGCGCTAGTTTTGTGTTAAGCTAGACTTCCGAGGACAGGGAGATTAGGATTTGAATCTCACTCGAGTGACCGAAGGATAGTTTTTCTTAAATGGTTTCCTCCTCTACATCTACGCAAATGCAGGTTCACTTCATATATGTTAAACCTTTCCAATTCCTAACCCATTGGTGTAATTAGTACTTAAGCGTTTAACCTGAACGGGTAGTAAGACGCGGTGCTAAGTATTTTTCTTATTATTATTATTATTATTATTATTATTATTATTATTATTATTATTATTATTACCATCATCACTTTCATTTGGTGATATAAATGCTTTGAAAAACATTTTGTATATCTATACAAAGTATTGCGTTTTAATTTCTTATACATACTAAAGGACATGTTATCTGAATATTATACAAGTAGGTAAATAAATAAAGTTTGTTCACTTTTCTCGCACTGCTTATTTCTGATTCAATGCCATCAGAATTAGTACATTCTCTCTAAAATATCAGCACATAATTTTATTAAATATAAGACAAATAAAAAAAGGAATTAATAAACAGTCAGCTAAATTTTGTTTCTAAATAAATTGGGAGTTTGTTTTCAATTTTTGTGTCCAGTATACTCTAAAATGATTTATTAAGCTAAATATATGGTTTCTAGTAAACGCCAAAACAATGTCATGAACATAAAGCTTCAAATCCTTTAGCATAATTGTTCTCCCAATGTATTTAAAATAAACTCTTTTAACTCAGTCAACTCAGAGTGGATTTCAATAATATTTAAATTGTTTTAATAATATTTAATGTCATGCAGAAATTATTATATTTATAAAAATAACCAGGATATATATATATATATATATTTACTTTCATTCAACAATAAACTTAATTTTATACTTTTACAAGCAAATTGTTGACACTTTTTTTTTCCTATTAGGCATACATACATCACTGAGAGAACTGAGGTTGGATTTTACTAAGGGGTTTGCCACTCTACTTCCATGAAAAAAAGGGTTAATTTCCTTTAAAAGTTTACCTTTCTCTTTCTTACACCAGAAGTGTTATTAATATGTCCGTATAATTCGAACCAGTAGTAGGACTTTGTGCCAAATAAAATAAAAATAAAAAGTTAGTTAACTCTTCTGTGACCCATAAAAATATCTACTATTATGTATTATGATATTTTCTACATATATGTTGGCTCTAATTATATTAAGAAATGTGTCTCTCAAAATAGTTTCTTTTTTATATTACCAAATTTGATTAAATGACGTAGTCTCATGGTTTTCATTAAGTGTCTTGTCTCAAAAGAAGCCATCACATTCTACATGAACGTTCAAATCATCATTTTTGTTTCACATCGCAACTTTTAGTATCCACTTCCATCGTAATGTACTTTGTGTATGTGGTGGTGTGTATGTGTGTATGTAGGGGTGGGTGGGTGAGGTGTTAGGGGATGAGGTCGGGAGATAGGAAGGTAGGGGGAGTGTATGCGCGAACTCTCTTTGAAGAGTGAAAGACGAACTTGCAGAGTAGAGAAGTAAGAAAAGGGTGTTGAAATAGGGGATGGTTTTAGAAGTAAGGGGTGGATTTTCTGATGTGCTACTGCTGAGGGGAATTTGCATTGCAAATGACGTGACGATGCGCTAGTGGTAGAACACATCGAACTGTGGACAGGCAGAGTTGAGATGAAGAGAAACTAGAAGGATGCAAAAAGGACAAGAGATTATACAGGGGGATAACAGAGAGATCGATGAATCAAAGATACGGGCAGGAACAACAAGTGAATAGATCACACAATGATTTAGGAATGGTTGTTAACTCTTCTAAATTCTCTCACTAGGCTCAAGTGATATTTTTGGTCGATGCAGGGTATAAATCCCATTTGGAGGAACTGAGGGTAATTTTTCCTAAACTGTTCACCCTCCCCCCCAACCCCTCATACTCCAAGAAAATTTGGGTACACTTCCCATAGACTATGGATCTCTTATCTCTAGCTGATAATTGTAAATATGTGAAAAAACTTTACGTGTAGTAATACGCAAATAACAAATAATATCCAAAAACACAGATCTCGTCTAAAATATGAGTTATTTTATTTTTTACATAGATCAAAATATAAAACCTAACATAACTATTTTCTTCCTTGTGCGCTGGAGCTACTAACGTTTTCCACTAACAATTTGGTTTAGGGCGTTTGATTAATTAGTTTTAAGTTTTGTTAAGATCTTCATTGGCTTACACTGTCATATTCACTATCACAATCCTCTCACCTCCTCAAGAGAACCTCCACGGAACGGATGTACGATTAGTACATTCGGGCGTCCCCTGAACACTGGTACATTAGTGCTGTTTAATCTTTGCACACACTGAGCTACGAGGGATGTAGCCCAGACACGTCATTTTTATTATAATAAATTGTGGTTTGTTCATGCCTTTGTCCTGAAATCCGGACATTCAACCCTTTGTAATATTTTCGCAAAACCAATATACTTATCTAAAATATATTTATATAACAAACTTAGTAAAGTCAAATAGGGATATAACAAATATATTCATTTAAAGTCATATCATTAAATAAAAGCTCTCTATTTTAAAGTCATGAAATAATATAGGAATATTATGTATTTAAATTCATATAATGATATAAAAATATGTATTTAGAGTGAAATATTGATATAACAAGCATATAACCCAACTGAGTAGTAGAACGCAGTACGAAAAAGAAAAATATATAACAAACATATTTATTTAACGGCATTCGTATATATAACAAACTTACAGTATTTAAATCCATGAAGTGATTTAAAATCTTATTTACTTAAAGTTATAAAGTGATATAACAACCTTATATATTTAAAGTCATGAAGGGGTATATGAAATGATATAACAAAAACGTATTTTTTCAAACTAATGATATAATATAACAATTGTATTTGTTTAAAGTAATGTATTATTATAACACAAGTAATTATTTAAAGTCATAATGTTATATAACAAATTTATTTATTTAAAGTCATGAAGTGATATAACAATCCTATTTATTTAAAGTTATGAAGTGATATAACAAATGTATTTATTTAAAGTCATGAAGTGATATAACAAATTAACTTATTTAAAGTCATAAAGTGATATAACAAATTAATTTATTTAAGGTCATGAAGTGATATAACAAACGTATTTATTTCAAGCCATTAAATTATAATACAAACGTATTTATTTAAAGTCGTGAAATAATATAACCAAACTATGTATTTAAAGTCATGCAATGACATAGCAAACGTATTTACTTAAACTCATGAAGTGATATAACAAACGTATTTATTTAAAGTCATGAAATGATATAACAAATGTATTTATTTAAAATCATGAAGTGATATGACAAATTTAATTATTTAAATTCATGAAGTGATATAGCAAACTAATTTATTTTAAGTAATCTAATAGTATAGAAGTCTTCAGGAAAGTCTCGTTCATTGAGTATTCCTGTGCCGGGCTACGAAAGAAGTTTATATTATGCTTTTAGTTTTAAAAAACTTTCAAATACACACACATATATATATAATACTCAACTAAAATACTAATAAATAATGCATAGCTGAGCGTAGCGAAATCTGTGGCTCTTCGCTTCTGTTCGGTGATAGCGTTATAACTTTGAGGGCTATTTTGCTCTTCAACCCCTTAGATAAGATAACATGTTAATCAACCACCTTTTGCGGCTATTTTTAAACCACTTAACACATTTTTCTACTCTTTTTTTTACTAAAGAATTGCATTCTGAACCCTAACGGAGTTTTTTTCCCATGCCATATAAAAACTTTTATCCAAACAAATTATAGCACTGTGCATCTTAATAGTTTAACAAGAAAAAAAAAGTTAATATGATAAACCTGTTAGAAGCAATTTAAACGTAGCTCCCCCTTCCCGAAACAAAACCATTTTCTCTTACGCCAAATTTATAATTATATGTTGTTTTACTTCGTTTTTCACCCAGGTATGGCGTTTAAAAATCTAATAGTTTAGTCAGAAAGAAATAACAGAATGCCATAATGCCTGAGATAATGGACCTCAGAATTAGGAAAAAACATATCTATATAATTATATATAGGCCTATATTTTCCAATTAAAAAGTGTTTCACGCAAGATGGCTTACTGCACCATATTAATTTGTCTACAAAAAATTAATATGAGATATATTGAAGGAGTTAAATTGATTGTATCTCACTTCATCCTGAAAAATATTTTTTTTATTATGACTCTATAAATAACCCGGTTCTTAACCTAAATAACTTTGCAAAACAAATATTAAAACTAGTTCATAAACGTAGATACTTTCCCTTCACCCAGAACCCCCTAAAAATATATGAATCTCGGGTGGGTTGAAGAACAAAACGCAATACTTTGAAACAAACTAAATGGGTAAAAATGGTGTGAATCAAAGGGAAGATCTACAATATGGCTGGATGTGTTAACCTTTTTATAGAACGGCTGTGGGGTAAGGTTTACAATACGGCTGGTTGAATTAGCCTTTTATAAAACGTCTAAAGTTTGGACAGCTTTATTGTGGTCAAATATTTCCATCACATCTAGGCTGGAGATATCTAGCCGTCTTACAAAAAGAATATGCCTCCTCAGCCTAATTGAAATAAAAAAGTTTTTTCGAGAAAAAAGGCAGCATTTTGGCTGATTATACTAATAGGCTGTGACATATATATTGTCATCGAGAAGCAACGTTTTTGGGAAGGTGTGCTTAAATAGTTCCTTCCTCCTTTTCTGATATTAAATATTATTTCCTTGCAAAACTATTATGGTGTAGTAGTCAGACTTTAATGGAAAACAGTTTAAAAAATTTAGAAATAATATATTTCTACCTTTGAAGTCCATTTTCACATTTGGTTAATTTGCCTGACAAAACCAATACTCCACAAAACGCCTTATTTTATGGAAAACAAAACATTTATACTGTCATAAAAAAATCGGGAGGGGGTGGCTTTGTTTAACTCTGGATCAACATATTTACACTGGTAAACCAAAAAGAATCTCTCTTTACAATGAAGGTACAAAATGCCATGTGTAGGTGAAAAAATTGTTTATATTGTCATGAGGAAAGCAAAAGTTATTGGATGGGAGAGGGGACTACGCTATTCCTGACAATCCCTCTCTCCCACCACGACACTCTAACTCTTCACTTCCTCCCCTTTTTTCCATCCACACACACACACACAGACATACATTTTTTCCCGATTAAATATAATCCATACATAGATGGAAAACCAAACTTTTTGCAAGGATAAAAAGAATAGAGGGAGGGAGTGAGCTATTCTTAGTTTGCTTCCCCCACCCCAAGCAAAATGACCTTGCCTAGTTAGAGGATGGGTTAAAAACAGATGTGAATCTGTGATGTACCTACTTTTTTAAATTCGAGGAATGGGGGGAGGCGAGGTTGAGGGGGTGAGTGGGGGGAGTAGTCTCACGTTGTGTGACACTTGTTTAGGAGTCACACTTTGCGTTCTTTTTGTTTTGCTTTCGGGGATAGAACTTTTACGTCGATTCTCAAGAGATGGTGGATTACATGTGTAAGCGTGTGGGCACTATGGGGTTGACGCTATTTCCATTGGCAATATTCTCTTAGAACAAAGTAATTGAGCTAGTTCCCTCCTTGACTGTTAAATGTAAATAGAGAAATTGCGCAGTAGAAGTAGGTCTAGAAAGTATTTAAATATTAATTTGTTAAAGATAAAATGCGAAAATTAATGTTCTTTAGGGCTAGAATTTTGATCGCTCTTGTATTTTGTTTTAACGCAGATTTTTTTTAAAATTCTAAGGTTTGTTTATTTTAAGTAATTAACTTACACTTGTAAGAGCATAATTATTTTAAGGATTATTCCAGCAGGAGGTTAACCCACGCTTGCACATTTCCTTGAAAGTCAAGAGTATTGGGTTTCCATCCTGCTGAGAATGGAATATAGCTCATATAGCTTGCATCCTGTTGACTAGCGAGAACGGTGCGACCGATGGGCCTTCCTGGTTGGTGAAAATCGAGATTAGCAAGTTTGTGTGTGAGAATAACACAGGTTGTTGAATGTTGGAAGCCATGCTGAGTACATGTGTGGCGGTATCTAGCACGTCTGACGAAATGACGATCTAAAATGTGATCTGGTGGTTCATTTCCTCCGGTGGGTCGATCGTGCCTGCTCCCTCATCACAGGATATCTTATAAGGAAAAATAAGGTTAATTTATTTTGATAATACACATTCAATTCATTAAATGGTCAAGAAAAATGAACTGTAAATATTTTTATAAGAGAACAGAATTAATCACGCTAAGCACACAAACTCAGTTTAGATTCATAAGGAGGGATGGAAGGAAGAGTGATATAAGGTTAGTTTTGTAATGTTTATAAAAAAATACTTTTTGGCCTAAATATTATGTTTTGTATCGCAGTTTCTAACTACCGGCTCAGGTTATATGCTTGTATAATAATGGGGTAGGGATGAGGAAGAAAGTATTTTAAGATAATCTACAAGAATATTCATGGAAGGAGAGTGGGAAACTATTTAGGAAAAGACACTCCCACCACACACGAAAGGGATTTAAACCCCGTCACTATTATCAGCAGGCCAGTATAACAGGATAGTGACGTCTTAGATAATTCGGCCACTGAAGCAAGTCAAAAATAAATAAAATAATGCTCCAATGGATACATTTGGTTTAATTCGCTATGCATAGTACTCTGAAAAGTTTTTGAATGGGAATGGGAATGGTGACAGACGTTTTCTCTAAAATATTTATTATAAAATGTCACTAAGCTCGAGAAAAATATTCAAGAACTGTTGTTATTAAGATGTTTTAATTCTACTGGAGAAAAAATATATATATATATATTGTTCTAAAAAGGTTTTCCTCATTAAAACTAATATAAAAATTACCTTAACTCACAGATATCAATATCTTAGTGCTTGTTGGTTGTGAACCTTTAACTGTGCACAATATCAAGTTTCAAAACATTTTCCCGATAGAAATAAATTCCAATTCATTATATAAATTGTATAAATTATGATTTTTGGTCAACGTTTAAATAAGGATATATCTAAATATTTTTTACATCCGTTACTGTTTCCAGCCTGTAATATAGGTTAGTTTTTATTAAAGCCATATATTTTCCACTACCGTATTGCTAGGCCTGTCATAGCTTCATATGCCTTATAATATAACTTGAGACTAGGGTAGGCAAAAAAAGAAAAAAATACCCGGACATTAATGTATCAATGTGAAAGGATAAGCCCACATTTCATTAATGATAAATTTTTCAGCCGTGCTGGGAAGTGAACCCGGGACTCTTAGCTCAGTAGACAAACACCCTACCTACTGAGCTAAGGAAGGACGAAATTAGATGCATGGTATAAAATGTAAGCACGTCATATTTACTTTATCATGTAGGAAAAGTAATTTCATCGTGAAAATGTTCAACATTAAGATAATGATGGATCTAGCCATTACCTACTTCAGTGGCCGCATGGTCTAAACTCTAAGTCATCATCCTGGAAATAAACTAGACTGTCGATGATAGGGAGATTGGGGTTCGAAACACGGTCAGGTGTACTGATGGTAGTTTTTCCTAAGTGGATTTAAACTCTCCCACCACGCAAATTACTTCCTCCGAACTCAAAAAGTGTACTCACAATTATGTCTATCCTCATGTCTGTTTATCAAACTGTACGTTTGTCTATACCTGGGCCAAAACATTGCAATGCTTTGTTCCAAACTTTATATTCATATGTTATGTCTCCCTACCTTGAGGAAAAATTTTGATTTTAATGTAAGCTATAAATTTAAAGGTAGTTTAGGGATTATAAATTAATTTTAATTCGAATTTTTTTAAATCATCTATAAATAGTTTGTTCAAAAGTGATATCTGGACAAAGCCGCACAATATAAATAGCATTTTATATAAGAAATTCGAGGAAAACTTGGTTTAAGGATAGTTCACTAATAAGTGATTAAGAAATTCCCACTTATTTTTTCAAAACTGGTTTTAACGACTTAATAATTGGTGTATTCATCTCACTTTCATTTGATTAAATTAATAATTGACTCAAAATTTGTTCATTAATGCACAGTGCAGCAGTGAGAAGAACAAGCGTCTGTCTATTGAATGTGAATCTATTACAAATGAAATAAGAGTATCTAGTATAGTACCTTAAAACAGCTCTCTAATTGGCTGATATAAATAACCCTGACTCTCAGATTGGCTGTTATTTATAGCACTGGGTCAGCGCTGTCCCCTCCCCCTACACTCCAAGTTTGTCCCCCTTTACACGGTTTGTATGCGTTCCAAATTTGTTAGTTTCTGTCCCACATGATTATTTGGGAAATTTGATTGTTTGCCCCGTTTGATTTATGCCTCATTTGATTTTTCGACCCATTTGATTGTGTATCCCAAGAGAAAGGGATTTGAGTGGGAGTTTTTTTATTGGTGTGGGAGCGTGCAGTCCATGGCGTCAGGCACTCCTCTCGTGTTGCCCCATAAAATGTCAGACTCACTAGTGAGGGCGGGAGCGTGCAGGAGCAACCTCTTGCGCCAGCTGTTTAGCGTAGAGTGTGAGAAATGTCTCACTGTCACAAGCCCCTGAATCTATTTTGGTGTTGCAACACTACCCGTCCCCCTTCCCCCTTCTATGTGGAAATAGTTTTTTCCCCATTGGCATCATCTCAGCCCTGGCGCCAGTTTGGCGGCTCAACAAGACAAGTCGAGACAGGCTTTAGACAGTACGGTGGTGTGAATTTCCATTCTACCTCTACGAAAATGGTGTACACTTCATTTCTATCACCTAGTATTTTCTTATAACTTTGAGAAGTGTTCGTTAGGTGGGGGTTTGGGTCTCTGCTGATTAGTATTTACTTATATCCTCGCAATATATCGGACAGCCAGTGACGTAGTATGGTTCAAGGAGTAAAAAAAAGGGGGTGGTCATATCTTGGTCACGCATGAGCAGTTTTCCATTGACGGTTTACCAATATCCTTTCCACGCAAATGTGGGTACATTAAATCCCTCAACTCACCCAAATTAGCGCATATTATTACCCGCTACTAAGGAGAGAAAGTATTATCACACTATCAAATAGGAGGTCGATTTTCAATCCTAGACAACAACTAACTATCATGTAAACATATTGTGCATATTTAGTAACAGGGAAGGTGTAAATTTTCAGATTTTTTTTCATTATGAGTTTATTCCCTTTTCTTAAAAGGCAAACCATCCCCCAGTTCATTCGATCGAGATTCGAACCTCGAGCTTCTCTCTAAAGGAAACGAACCAAATTTGCTTGGAGGATGAGTGAGAAAACAGGCATCGGTACACCTGACCGAGATACGAACCTTGATCTCCCCCCGTTTTAAGCAGTCTAGCTCAACACTAAACTAAATTGTATCTAGCTACGCCACCTAAATAATAGCATTAGTTAATAGTAAAGTAAGCCATCTTAAAACCAATAAAGTAATCCACTTCTCAAATAAAGTGACCAGTTGTGGAGGGAATAACCACTTAGACCTCTTGACCAATCATTAGAGACACCCTACAGAGATGAAATCAAAACTCTATTAACAAATAAATACCAGTCTCAACCCTCTCTCCACACACAATATTATAAAACACTTCTGGTTCGTGAATTCCTCTGTTTTACAGAGATCAGTAACTCTGAATTACAAGGGCATTAGTGATTTTTTTAATACCTGTTATTTTATTTACAAACAGCAAGTGATTTAAAATGTTATTTACAACTTTCATAGCATACAACAGAAACAACTAAAAAAGGTTTTTAGATTACATTCACCAATATTATTTAGGTCTTGTGGGCTGTACAAGTAATTAAACGCAGCACGTCTGGTATGGTTGGTTGAGAAGGCTGGAGTTCGAACACTGTCCTATTAAACTGAGGGTATTTCAAACTCTCCCTCCACAGAAACGTGGGTTTACTTACCCCTCATAAATACTTTCATTATTCCTACCCCATTAGCCTATTTAAATTATTGTGTAATAGTAATAACTACATTTATTAAATATGTATATGTACGTGCTATACCAAGATTTGCAAAAATAAAGATTACCAATTTTATTCACTAGATGGCGCAGAATGAAATGATTAAGAAATGAATACAGGTGAATATAAGTTTGGCTGATCATAATAATTTAAATAGAGTTGTGAAAGATAACGTAGGTCTCGTGTTGCAGAGTAATAGGCTACTTTATCCTTGATTAGTAATCTACCTAGACAATTTATAAATAAATAAAAATGAACTTCTGTCTGACTGTGTGTGTGTGTGTGTGTGTGTGTGTGTGTGTGCGCGCGCGCGCCACCTTACCTTAAACCAAATTTAGTTAATTTATAAACGCTATCCAAACAGTGAAACTGTTTGCAATAATATGCTTGTAGAGTTTTCCTGAACCAAATGCTGGTATACATTCTACCTATATACACACATTCTAATTATATCACACGGATAATCTGGTCGATCAGCTTTAACTAATTTTTGATTTCACCTTATTTTTAACTCTCGCAAATCCGGGATGATTTCAGTAATTGTAATTGATTTTCCACTCTCATGCCAAGCAGATTCTGGTATACATTCTACCTGGTCTAATTATATAAAACGAAAAATCTGGTTTACCAGCTTTAACCGATGAAACCCTTTTTGATTTCACCTTATTTTTGCATTCTTGCAAAGCGGGATGAACTCAGCCACGGGAAGGAATTATTTTATTGAATGACCGTTCTAGCATACATTAGCGGTGCTTGCCCTGCGAAAGATATCGAGGTTCAAATCCCTGTGGGCACGCCATCTAAATGTCAGGATCATTTAATTCTGGATGGGGGACACGCAAATGCGGGGGTGCACTCGACTACGGGAAGGAAGTATTTGAATGGACAAGCGTTCTAACATACATTAGCGATGCTACCGCTCCGAAAGATACCAAGGTTCAAATCCCTGTGGGCACGCCGTCTAAATGTCAGGTTCATATAAACATGGTGGGGTCTCGCAAATGCGGGGGTACACCCAAATACTGAAAGGAAGTATTTGATTGGACAAGCGTTCTAACATACATTAGTGGTGCTACCCCTCCAAAAGATACCAATGTTCGAATCTCTGTGTGCACGCCGTCTAAATGTCAGGCTCATATAATTCTGGTGGGGACTCGCAAATGCTGAGGTACACTCAACCACTGGAAGGAAGTATTTGATTGGACAAGTGTTCTAACATACATTAGCAGCGCTACTCCTCCAAAAGATACCGAGGTTTGAACCCCGGTGGGTATGCCATTTAAATGTCAGGCTCATCTAATTCTGGCAGGGGAATGTTGGAGTCAAATACCACCTGAGTGAACTGTTGGTAGTTTCCCCTCCAGGTAAAATGCTAGAACATTTTCTTAATCATCCCTACCACACTATCATAACTAATATATAGACGTTTAGCCCAAAAGGGTGTGTGTAACTCATCTAGTTATGGCGGGGGAGGTCGGGGTTTCGAATACCCGCTGAGGTGTATTGTCACTAGTTCTCACTAAATGGTTTCCCTCTCCCTCACTCAACGTAAATTCTAGACCATTTCTACCTTACTCCTCCCTTACTACCTTACTCGCGCTTGTGTATACTGGGGTAGTTTTCTACTCTCCCTCATTCCAAGTAAACGTAGGAACATTTCTACCTTACTCTTATCTTCACCAACGGTGGTTTATGTTGATATGGTGGATACCTACATCTACACATGTCGACGGACGATACCAAACAACCAAATTTAGTACACTTTTGTGGAGGAGATATCGGCCCCTAACTAAGGATTTCTTTTGGAGAGAGGTCCCTAATTATGAATGATAAGAGCTGTGTCAATGGTCTCTAGCTGCGACATCACCATAACGATCGATGACGTCACTGGGAACCACCTATTGCCGTGGGAGGGTTGCAACATTATTCAAAGTTGTGAACTATTTATGTCTCAACTTGTCTTGCTTAGCTGCCAAACTTGTGTCAGGGCTGCAATGACGTCACCGGGAAAACCCAATACCACATATATGGGAAAAGGGGGAGGGGAAAGGTTGCGACACCAAGATAGATTCAGGGTCTTGCGACAGGGAGACATTGCTCACACTCTACGCTAAACGGCCAGCGCAAGAGGTTGCTCCTGCACGCCCCCACCCTCACTGTCGATGCCGACATTTTATAGGACGTCGCGGGAGGAGTGCCCGACACCATGAACTGCACGTTCCCCCACCAATAAATAAAAGACTCCCACGCTATGGACTGCACGTTCCCCCATTAATAAATAAAACACTACCACACCAATAAAAAACTCCCATCCAAACCCTCCCCCTGGTATACACAATCAAATGAGCCAAACAATCAAATAGGGCAAAAATCAAACTGGTCAAAAAAATCAAATTAGCCAAAAAAGCATGTGGGACAGGAACAAAAAAAAATTGGTACACATACAAACCATGGAAAGGGAGTCAGACTTGGAGGGTAGAGGAAGGCGAAAGAGCTGACCCAGTGCTATAAATAACAGCCAATCAGAGATCCAGGGCTATTTATATCAGCCAATCAGAGAGAGGTTTTAAGGTGTCATACTTGCTACTAGCAAGTATCTCAAATACTGTGATTACCTTCTATAAACATTTTAAAAAGGCAATCGTGAACAGAAAATATGACAATGAATATTTGAAAATGGGATTTTATTGGATTGGTGACCCACTTGTACTTAATCCCCTTTGTGTATGGTGCTATGAAACTTTGTCAAATCCTTTCATGAAACCCTCAAAACCTTCGTGGCATTTTCAAACAATGCACACTGAGCTAACCATTAAACTAATTGAATTTTTCCAAATCAAACATAACTTAATGATTTCCACACAAAGATAAATTACATTTGCTACTTTGGATGGAGAAGAGACAAAAACTACAAAATCATCATTCAAAGCTTCTTTTCTCGTGGCCAAAACTTGTAAAAGTCATTCCATTACTGAGAAACGGGTCAAGCCAGCAGGAAAACTGATGGCAAATATTATGCTCGTAAACAAGGAAGACAAAATTCATTTGTCAAATAATACAGTGCAAAGTCAAATAAAATCCAAGGTGAAAAATGTGAAGGAGGTGTTACTCTTTAGAGTACGTCCTAGCAAATAGTTTACGTAACAGTTGGACGAAACCATGAACGTGCAAGGTATGTGCCAATTTTTGACATAATTATGTGAGATGCCTATATGAATGTGTGATGTTTGATTTTTTATTTCTGTCCATCCCTTAAAACGCACAGCGAAGGGAAGGATATTTTTTGTTTTATAAACGATTATTTCATAACACATGATGAGGACTGTAGAAGGAGCGTGGTGTTAAGCACCGATGGAGCGCCACCAATATGTGAAATAAGGAAGGGCGTTCCTACGCGGAAGAAAGAGGTTACTCCTGAATGCGATCCTACACCCTGCTCTATTCACAGAAATCCATTGGCTGTAAAAGAAATGCCTCTTCAACTGAAATTGGCGCAATTTCACTATTTTCAATGTCCATGATAAAATATTAACATTTCTCTGGAAGTTTGAATTAAGGTGATAATGGCTTGATCGCAAAGAGTTTGACTCTTTCCCTATAGTTAACGATTTTTTGCGCTTCTCGAGGGAAGAAACTGATCATTTAATAGTAGCAACAATCAAGCAGAACATCAAAATGCTCCAAAAGAATATTAAGAGTTTTTTCAAAAAATGCCAAATGCAACCAAGGAGTGGATTAGGAACCCATTTGTCATTATCTCTTGATATGAATAATTGTATCTGCTAGCACGTGAGTGTGACTTGGTAATCGAGCTAGCTTCAGATGGGACACTGAAAGTCATATCTGGGGAAAAGTATTTCCAAAATTTTGGGTTAGTTTTCAATCTGATTATCCTGACTCATCCTGCAAAGCTATAAAGTATTTGCTGCCATTTACAATTACATATAATTGCGAATTTGGATTTTCTACTCTTGTAGAAATGAAGAATAAGAAGGGGTACCGTCTGGATGTTGAACATTACCTAAACCTCAAATTATCCAACATCGAAACCAATATTTTCAAGCGTGTGAAAGATCAGAAACAATACTACCCTGCTCCATTGATTAAGGGGGGGGGGGGGGGGGGGCC
>CABFVX010002377.1:0-15190 GCA_902151425.1 Timema shepardi | reverse complement strand
GGGGGGGGGGGGGGGGGGGGTGGCCCACGATTCATCAAACGCTTCTCAAGTAGCACACCACTGTGAAAAGTTTGAGAACCGATGAAATAATTCTTAGGATAATATTCTTAAAAAAAGTTTAAAAAAGTCGAAAATTTAATATGGTGGTTTCAAAATGAAGTACTGAATTATGACAAAAACGTTTGAAATGAATAATTACTTTACTTAACAGTAAACTGTTACAGTAATTTGTAACTTTAAATTTTTGTTTAACTCTTTAGCAACTAGTTATTTATAATGTGTCTCACTCCTCACACTTTTTTTTATTAGCGCTAACCGGAAAGAGTTTTAACAATATGTATAGAGAAATTATGACTTAATCTTCAGGATAAATTTAAGCTTTTAACACTGGTTCGGATCATATCTATATTTATAAATTATTTTCATATCCTGAGGTGACCTGGTGGTCTAGGAGTAAGGTGTTGTACTTCTGTGCTGGAGGTCCGGGGCACAATCCTTGGTCCCAACACAGATTTATTTGATTACCAAACCCTTCCTTCCCCTCTGACAAGACGTGTATTAATCACAACTTGTGAATGTGTAGTGTGCTAGGCTCTCCACCGTGGTTCGGATTCCACGTTAAAATGTAGGTCCTCCATTTCATCTCACAATCACCCTACCATTACACATTAGCATAAGTGTGTATAACCCGAACGGGTAATAAGACGCAGTACTACTACTACTACTACTACTACTACTACTACTACTACTACTACTACTACTACTACTATTACTACTACTAATAATAATAATAAGAAGAAGAATAATAATAATAATTTATAGAGTCCCCGTCAAAGAAAGGGTACACCAGTTAGTGTAAGACAATAATGCTTCTTTTTTTTTTAATTTGAGAGTGATTTGCACATAGCTGAGATTAGTTAATCCAATTTTTATTAAATGATAGCTCTAGAAATTTTGCCTAAAAATGTATACCTGGAGAAAGTTTCATGTGATCATCAAAATTAGGTTTGTTATTAAGAACTTTAATAACTACTCGTAGTTTGCTTATAACTGATTTTTGAAAATGTATTCCTAACCATAATAGACAATATGAGAAGTTAGTATGATTGTGTTGTACCATTAAATTTACTCGTACAACATATTTATTTTATGAACACCAATATATTTAACTGCCTAAAATAATCGTCAAGGAGGAGGAGCGTAGTTTAAGGAAAGTTCACCATTAGTAGATATATGTGCCTCCCCCTCCCTAACTCCCTCATCCTATGTCTCCTCCCAGCAGCCAATTTCCCCAAGTCTATCTGGCCGATATTATAACCTCAACCCCTTCTCCTCCAATATACTATATTGCGATAGTGACGCATTATACACCCTGAGAACCACTCCAGGCAATTATTTTCGTTAGCGCCAGGTAGATTTATATCATAACGACACTAAACAACTTATATATATATATATATTAAAAGTCTAAAAGTCATGTAGTGATATCCAAACTGTACAACACCTTGTCCTATTCGGTCCCACCTTAATAATTATCAATACTTCAATAAACCAGATACTAAGATTCACGCTTCTATAAATGCCCGTGTATGTAACCTATTGTAACAAAGTGTACGATAAATACACTACACAAATTTCCAACAATAGTATAATTATTGTTATTGGGCCTTCTTTGCTAAGAGGCTCTTTGAAATGAAAAAAACAAAAACAACACTACTATAGATTTTTTTTAAATTGTGGATTTGTTGTTCCGTTATTATTTATTAACAACTCCATATTATAAGTGGAAATTCCGGGTGGCGGCCGGACTCTGCATCGCGTGTGGCCTTGTGCCGTGAGCTATGCATAAGTGGCCCGCAGGCCAATATGGCAGCCAGCTTCCTGACCTGCAGAACAGGAAGCTGACCCGGTACGAGAACCAGGAAACACTGATAAGCCATTTCAACAGTATTAACGTCCAGTTACAACAACACTTTTACCCTCCGCTCGGTGGGAGACACGAAACTACAGATCTTGATAAGGGAATCGTTATGCTATGCCACCAGATATTGTGAAAGAAAAAATACTAGAATTATAATTACTTATATATTATAATATTTCAAATACTTATCTTGAATTATTTTATATAAGGAACATAAAATCAAGGTAACTTGTTTTGATCAAAGTTTCAGAACTAATTCAAATGGAGATGAGATTAAGAAAAATGTGCTAAAAGTGCTTTATATATAAGTAAAATAACATCTCACTTCAATATTTCTCATGAGAATGCCAGTTCTGAAAATTAAGAAGCACTAATACAATCCTAAATTATCTTAAAAGATTCTATTGACTCCTTAAAAACGACTTGATTTATTTCGAGGAAGGTTAGTTCCATGTATTTTAGAAATTACTTTTATCTCAGAACTGTGGTATTTCACGTGATAGATCGTTGAAAGTGAGCTTAACTACTATTTATATAAATTATTTTAAATTATAAAATTTATACTTGAGCTATAGGTACGTAAAAATATGTTTCATCTTCATCTTTGCTTGAGACATAAATTGAAATAACAACCTCTTCTTAAATAAAATAAAATTCGAGAGTGTTTCCTTAATTCAATAGGCATCCCTTATGGAGAGTATAAGAAGGAATACACTACTTGCAAATAAATTGAACAGGTAGTAAGATGTGGTGTAAAAAATATACATTCCTGTTGCTAGCAACTACTCAAAGTCTTGTAGAATAATTATGTGCTTAGGTAGGCACATTTGTTGATAAAATAAACATATTAAATTTTAAGATATCAAGTCTAATACAAATAACATGCTTTGGTGGCCACATGGTATAAGGAATTACACTTACAATAAGCTGGACGGACGATGCCAAGGAGATCAGGGTTTGAATCCTGGTCAAGTAAAGTGAGGGTGGTGTTTTGTAAATAGTTTTCCACTGTCCCTCCTAGAAATGTGGGTGTACTTCTTAAAACTCAGCCCTCCTCAGTAAGATTGATAATGATAAGAAATTATAATTCAGATCCTTCCAAACGTGGTCCTGCATTCAAATCAGAATACTACAATACTGGACAGGTGTGAGTATCACATTGTTTGTTCTAAATACAAATGGTCCTCTTAAGTGCTGGAGCTCTTCACCAAGAGTGGCGCAATACCATATTTAGTCTAAGAGAGAAGCTGGGTTTTATTTACCCTTGATTACCAAAAGCGCAATTGTGATTTTTGGAAAGCCTACCACTTCTGTAATCAAAATATGGCAGTCTTAGTTAAAATCAGTGATGTGGGAATGAAACATGACTTCATCAATATAACCGCAATGTCATATTTACATTGGGGCATTACAACGGCTGTAACTTCTTAATGGTTATTCGTAGAGAGTTTTTTTTATTGAAGATAATTTAATGATAAAAAAAAGTTTACTTTATCAAAGTTTTACGTAACGTGTAAGCTTTTACTGTGTTTTAATGTCGAACTTCAAAGATGAGTATTTTTACCACTACCTGCATTTACCATTACATGTGTACTAAATTCCACTAAAAAAAAACGAGCACACAGCAACAAGTAAAAGCTATATTGAATATAGTTATTGAATCGTTTAGCTTATACTATTATAAATTATTATAATCAATATTTTTTTAAATTATATAGAGGTAATTTAAGATTATTTTCATAGAGTCCAAAAGCACATTTCTGGTTGTCTCCTCTCAGTCATCGCTTTTATAGTTGTCACCACCGTATGCATCCTCTTCTTCATTTTCTGTGTTTTCATATTTTTTTCCATTTCAAGGTATTCACGGCACATATGTCCTTCAAACAGCTAAATTTTGTAATTTCTATTACATAAACATCATCCGTGTTTTAAGGGGCCAATACCTTGGTGTGGCTTTTGCTGATTAACTTTCTTCCATATCAGTGCAACAGCATCGCTTCTTTTTAACTTTTTCACGAATAGTAGCTCTTGATGGGGGAAGAAGTGTAAGATCAATGCTTTTTATCTTCTTTAAAGGTCGTTGTTCTTGTTAAGAAGAACATATTATTTTGATTATACTATATTGATTGGGTTACTGACGTGAAAAAAGGATTGTCTCTACAGGGAACAAACACATTGATCAGCACCAGTGAATAAGTCATTTTCGAGATTGACTGTCTCTACTAAACTGGCTAAAAACTTCTCGTATGCTTCATTATTGGAATATATCCTGGAAGTGTTAACCTTTCTTTGTCTTTCGAAAGCTGAGGTAAAGTCTTATCCAGTAAATGCGTGAAAGCCAGATAGATCCATAGCCAAACCATAACCAACTTCTTATGCAACATTTGTAACGTCTATAAACCGTTTTTTTTTTATTTGATGGCAGTCCAAAATCCGTCCACATGTTACAGTTCTGAAAGTGTCATTGATGACACACTAGTAAAACAAGCTTTTTAGTGTCATTGGCTCAACCAACGATGTTACTTTCTGAGCTGTAATGTGCTATGTTCTATGTTCTGGATATGCCAAGCTATCCATGTGTCTACTTCTTGATGACAAGACTTTATTTTATAAATTGGAATGCAGATCATAACATTATTTTGTGCGCTATATTGATAGCATGTATCTTCAGTGTAACAATACAAGCCTTGTATTGTACAATGACTCCCCACCTAACCTAACATCACCAAATAAATTGCCAAGAGACGTACTACCCACCCCCAGAATACCTTCAAATTAAATCTATAATAGTATTATTCTCTATTATAGCCCTATCCAGCCCCAACCAGTATTCAAAGCAAACATTCAAAATCCATTATAAACAGTGAAATTAAGTAACTGTTCAAACGTACCTTCGTCCAGATTCCTTGGCTACGCCGCTTGCGAGTCAAACGCACTACTAAACAAGAGTTGGACAACAACATCTCGAAGGACGGTCTACTCCACCCGATCATTGAAAATAAACTAGCCGATGTTTACTAGACCTCCCTCTGCCAAACTAACTGAACCTGGTTTGCCGTCTGGCGGAGGGATATGAAGATGCCACGCCGAACTTTCATGCCTTCACATTGGTAGAGAAATCAGAATACGGCCGGGCTACTACGAAGCGTCCAATCAGCGGCTGGGAAAACCTACCAAGTGTGTCAGAATGACGTAATAAACTATTTGGGTGTAACTGAGTTGAAAGTGTAAACCCCTCCCCCTTGTATCCGTGTTCTAGGCTCATTATATAATAGGTTGGTAAATTGTATACAGTGTACACATTCTCTTTTAGCCATAGCTATGCTTCAGTCAGGTGTAGGGAGCAGTGTGCAGGCTTGTTGTAAAAATGCTACGTAAAAATAGTACTCATTCTCGATTAGCCATAGCTACGCATCAGAAATGTGTAGGGGGCTGGATGCGTGCTTCATTGTTAAAATGTAATGGTAAGGTAAAGTCCACTATCACTGCGCATCGGTGAGATGTAGGAAGCAGGATAGATTGTTTTTTATTTGTATATATGTAAAGTAAATGTAACTTCTCTCTAACTTTCGGAGCTCGTAAGATTGTTAGATGTAAATATGTAGGATCATTTTGTTTTGTTTTGCCGTAGCTGTTAGAAAGTAACGCTAAATGTAACAACTACATAATATTTGACGAATGCTAAACTGCGTGAGGCTTAGTAAATTTTTTGTGCTTTCTTTGAAATCCTTGTTGGGATCAAGTTAATTTAACTGTAAAATATATATTAGTAAAATTTTGAATTCACGAGATGTTGTTGAGTTAGGTATGCCATGTGAACTTAGGTATAACTTGTTGTGATATTGTTTGAAAGACCTTAAGTCCTATTTTGTGGTTGAGAGCAACCAGTAATTACGTCATGTTTTGAGGACCTTAAGTCCGACGCATATATATGTATATCAATGTTTTCTTTCTGGATAGTAACTACAGGATATTTTAATAATAAGGCCGTCTTTTCCGTGTTTTGATGATAATATTGGCAATAAAAGAACATCTTGTTTTAAACCTTTTCTATTTACTGTATTTCCCTTGTATTGTTTCATCCTCACTATCCTATAGTTTGGGGCCTTGTCTATAGGATTGGCTGAGGGTGTAATATCAGTACCAACATACAGTATTCTTTCACCCAGAAGACCTAAGTATTTATCCTTTTTCCATTCATTGTAAATGAAAGCAAGGAGTGAGGACTTAAATGAACTGTTCCTCAAGGGCTCCTGAGATTTGTTTGGAGTTTTCTGTTCTGGTACTGTCACTTTTGTCACCCTAGAATGACATTCCACAACGATGGTCATGTTCAATATCCTTTATGCTTGGAGGCTCGTACAAATCGCAAACTAGGTTAACTTATTTGGTGGGTGTGCTGCATAAATTTTAAAGTAGTTTGTATTCAACACCTGCATAAGTTTTAGCAAACTTCACTCAATTTATCATAAACATTGCCTCATATATGGCAGCATTGACGTCCAGTGAAGTCTCTTTAATTGACGTTTGGTAATTTTCTAATTTGAGCATTAGTCTTCTCTTAACCGTTTTATTAATGGACCCTTCAATTTGGCCCAAAGACAGAGGTACTTACTGGTGTGAGTGGAAATTCAATCACTTTTTCAATGTCCAATTTACGAACCACTGTTATGTACAGCAGTCTCCCAGAGAGGTCTTGTGTGCATTTCATGGCCTCTAACTTTGTTTGACAATTGGTGGGTTTTTAGGCTGAAATGCTAGCACAGTGTTTATAACAATGTTTCTGGTTATAGGATTTTTGACACTTTGAGGATCCACAGTATACATACCTGTGAATTTTTCAAATACAAATAGTCCTTTTTCGTAAGTTCTTACAAGCTCATCTACCAGCTCAGTCATAATCACTTGCCCAGTAGAGGGGTTTATTATAGGAGTGTTGGGTTCAATATTGGGAAAAGAATTTAAAAAGTTGTCAATTGTATTCATAATTTCCAGAACATCATTGTTGTATCTGATATTCCTAGAGCTTTGAAGTTTAGCTTTCAAGTCTTTAACATGTGATAGTCTAATGAATTTCAACAAATGAGTCATAATTTTGCTCCTGTTGGATCTTGTTTTAATCCATCTTGCTTTGGTGGAATAAGAATTATCTAAGGCTATGATACCACCAAAAAGGGCTCCGGAAGCTTTTTAAATTGGAGAGAGGGTTTCAACGTAGAGGGGGTCCGGAGATTCTGACCAGATAAAATTTTAGACCATGGATGACTTTTGAAGCTATTTGAAGAAGGTTTATTTTTCACGGGTAAACTATTTTTGCAGGTCTTTATTTATCAATATGTACAACATAGTAGGAACTTGGTGGGGAATAGAATGGTAACTTTTTTTTAGTCAACAATTAAAAATGATAGGTAGTCCTCTTCTATATTTTCATTTTAAAGTTAATGATACTATCCAGTGGTGGTGGAGCATTATTACTGTAATAAGGGCGATGAGCAAAAAAAAAGATTGTTTTTAACGTATTGACCCCCATGTAAAAAGGGTAATCGGTAGTCCTCCTACAGAAAATTTCCGAAATTTGGATGCGCTTAGAACTTTAATAGAGTGGTCCACATTTGGAAAGATTTAAAAAAATTATACTCCTCTAGAAGTTATTTGGAGTGTTTCTCACCCAGATTTTTTTTATTTGGAGTTTTCAACAAGAAATTTAAAGTGTTCTTCACCTTAAAATCTTTTGAAAATTGAAAGTGGTCTTCTCATGACAAATTTTTGAAAATTAAATGCCTCTATGAACTTTTCAGAGTGATATTTAGTTGTAAATTTTTGAAAATGTTATGCCTCTAGAAGATATTTTGAGTTTCTCTAAAATCGTAGTTAGAGCTTAGTGCACACAGCCAGAGAAGTATTTTTTACATTTATGTAGGTGCCATGGATCTTATTGAATTCTAGGGTTATCTAACAATTACAAGATGGATACTGTAAGTGAAGGGCCTTAAAAACCTGGGAGGAAAATATGGACAGTACATATCAAAAAATCCACCTATTATATTTAATCGAGGAAATATCTCTCAAATACATATAGAATGTTATTTTGGAAGTTTTAAGTAAAAACACAATTCTTGCATTGCAAGTCAGTTATTAGTTGTACGCAAAACAAACAACTACAAGGCTTTTGTTGTAATCACATTTTGAATTTATTCGGAGACTTTCGACAGATACCCTAGATAGTATAATTAAATTAATTCCTAACGATTAAACATTGGCCCTATATTCTGGTGTCCTTTCATTTTGAAATATATTATTAAGGGTAACAGAAAATTAAAATTTTTAAGCTAGCTGATTTCTGTTGACAGTATTTATTTATTTTACACACTTTCAAACTGCGCTGAGAGAGCCTACACTTTAAATCCCTTTACTTTCCCAGGTTTTACTGACCAAAGAATATGTACTTTCACAGTATTGTATGATAAAAGATATACACTAAAATCTCATAAGTTTCATTGCTTTATATTAAATTATTGGCACAAAGATCATCAAGAAATCACATTAATTGGGGATAGAACTAATAATTTAGATTTGGTAGTGCTCTCTACTTCATGTTTCACAAATTATTGCAAAAAAAAACCTTCAATGATAGTTTATAATTTATCTGATTTATCCTTGACTTTTCATGTGACAACCAATTAATTACTACACTTTTACCTTTTCTGTTTTACATGTACACTCCTTCTACCTTGAAAAGTAGCAGTCTTACTTAGTCTCATGGGCGTAGGGAGAATCTAATTTTGAGAAAGTTCCAAATTGTAGGCTTATGACATGATGTTAAAACTTCTGAGAAAGAGGAAAAGTATTTTAAAAAGCGGCGGTAGAACCTTTTTGTGTGAGTGGGGAGAGAATATAGCGAGAATTTTTTTCCTCCTCCCAGTTAATGTTTGAAAATTTGATGCCCTAGAACATATTGGTAGTGGTCCTCAAAGTGGAAAGGTTTAGAAATGTATACTCGTTTAAAATAAATTTAGAGTAAACCTCATCCAATTTTTTAAAATTTTTATAATCTTGGAGGCTACTTGGAGTAGTTCTTCTTTAGCAAATTTTTGAAAATTGGATTTTTCTAAAAGCTATTTTACTTAGTCCTGGATCAGATTTTTCTTAAATTAGATTCTCTAGAAATTATCTAGTGGTCCTAATCAATAAATCTTGATGCCCAAAAAAGCTATTTAAAGGAATCCTCGACTGATTTTCTTACCTTCAAAATTAGATTCCTCAGGAAGATATTTGAAGTGGGTTTAGTCCTGACACATTTTTGAAAACTGGATGCTTTTATATGATAAACTACTATCTCTTAAGCTAGGGTTGCAGAATCAAATTAAGATAAATAGTTTCATAAAATCTCTTTTAAGATAAAATTAAAATAAATATTTTCACAAACACTCTTTTGCGATCAACATTAAAAACGTAAAAAATTCTGGGAGATGTGGGCGGTTCGTACCCTATAAGTTATAACCCTCCCTCGCTACACTCATGTTATACTTCTATCGTATAAGTTACGCCATAGTTGAACCATGCAAGGGTGATCTAAGTTAACGGATCAACCCTGTCACACTCACATTGTGGAAGGTAGCTTAATGGACCTTTAAAATAGGGCTAGTTAAATAATTAATATTTTTCTTACAAACCATGGATATAAAATCAAATATACTATCACGACAATGTTTAACATAAGTTTAAAAATAAAAAAAACTATTTTATTTAAACTACAAAAGAATGCTTATTAATTTTATTGATGTCCATATTTTTATTTTTGTTAGGTCAATAGAAATATGGCAAAAATAAGATTTGAACTGTGCTTGAAAAACCCCCTAATGTTAAAATTAAACTTACAATTCAACTATGATTTTTTTTTAAATTTGTTCTCATCTGTGACAAAAATGTCATTAAGTATTACCCTTTGGCTTTACAATTCTGGTATTGTTTATATTTGAGGCAATCAAAATCAGGCTTACTGTTGGTTAATATAGTTTTATAAAATAGTTCATTTCGTGTGAGAAAAATAAACTGTAAGACTAGGCCTTTTCATTTTTCTAATAAATTAACTATGAATTTATATGTTTATAATATTAATAAAATGACGGTAGCAGATATATATTTTATACATGGGTTTTGTATTTACTTGAGAAATATTGGGGGGGTGAGGTAGTCTCAGGCCCTCAAGATAAAAACATTGGGTGAGGGCTCAAGCACTCCCCCCCAGACCCCCGTGTTACAAACTTCATAACACCAAACCTTGATCCAGCATCTTTATTCACGGTTTGTTCTATCGCCATTTTCACAGGAACATGAGAAAAAGAGCCACTTGAGCGTTTGATGGATAGTCCTCCTTTAGAAAGAGATGTTTTTGCCCCGGACATATCTCTTCTGTGCTAAGAAGCTCTAGGAGATATACTGTCATCCAACTAGCATAATTGTGTTTGTTAAATGCAAAGAAAATGGGACACATTTTCTCTATGATCTGTGTATAAATGTCAACGCTACTGGTTCTGTATGCTAGACAGAAAACTTGTAAATTCCCACATAATCCATGTAATTTTGGAATAACTGTGCTGTTTTACCGTGCTAGATTTTCCTTGTTTTATATGTGAAAGAATTGTACTCTTCATGCAATTGAATTAGTTTAGTTGCACCCAAAATGTCTTCAAGAATATCTTTTGTCAAATTACCATTACACGTTATCACTTGATTTTGATTCTTTCTAAATTCAGAGGTATGCCTTAATCACATGTTTGTAAAAACTTCATGAAGCGAATGCGTTATAAAGCCAGTGATTATAATATGTGAAGGCATCTGTATCTGCCTTCCCTTAAAGTTCCCTTGGTGTGAGCCAGACGCAAGCACTACACTCTCAGTCAAAATATGTTCGATTTTTGGTACATCAATTAAATAACCAAGAGCAACAAAAAAATGCTAGTTCTATATGAAATTAACCTAAGAAAATCAAAAGTTATAAATACGTTATCACTCCTTAAAATAGCAGGTTTTGCTAATGCTAGGTTATAATGAACAAGCACAAATCTTTGTCCACATTTAAATTCAGCTTGTGATACTTTCAATGTTTCAAGAACAACATTTGTCCTTTGGTGGTAGGCTAATGTACTAAATTGCTTGAGCAGGTAACAAATCGGAAGTTGTTTTGACGTTCCAACCTTCCACATTGGTGTATTTTTACACCATTCTACTGAAATCACTAAAACAAAATATTTCTTTAAACTTTCCTCCCAGTCAAATATTATAGTACACTTTACTATAGAAAAGCAAAGCTCTCTTAAAAGACTGGGTTACTTTGGGTATGGTTCTAAGATTCTATAGGAGGGCTGGAAGGTTCTTGACTTCCTCCGGGTGGTTTCCTACGATGCTTTGCAATGTGGAGTTGAACTTCCGCTAATGCTCAGTAGGTTGCAGCACATTGTTGACAAAATAACCCTGGTACCTGTTTTGCCCCACTATCCCTCCTGATATAATAAAAAAGCAATAGGTTTACATAACCATGTTAAAACATAATATTTGATTAACATTTATACATTTTATGTGACGTGGATGCTTCACTAAATATACAAATAAGTTATATCGTGTAGATTAACTGAAATATATTTATGAATATAATTTTAACATTTGAACATGGGTCTGTGGAGAGGGGAGAGTGGCAGGGGGTTAAACCCTACAAGATTCTCCACACCCATCTCTTTTTTACCCAAGGGTTCATCCCTCCCTCCCTGTAACATTTGAAACGTTTTCACCAAGGATCTGTGAGCTTGGTTTTTTCATTCGAATCGAACTCAAGTCGAGTACCTCAAAAAGCTCTTAAGTTCGAGTCGAGTTCTAGTATATTTATAATTTTAAAATGTTAAGTAAAATAGAAATAGTATATTTAAATGCTACCAGTCAAAACAAACAAAATGCATATACCATATCTTTAAAATTTGAGATTTTAAAAATATATTAAAACCACGCAACCATGTTCTTTAAATAGGAAGTACAGTATTTTTTATAAATAATAAATCTATTTTTAAAAAAGTTTAAGAAATGGAAATATTGGTTTCTAAATTAGAAATAACACTTTAAAAAACATGATTTAAAAATAATAAAACCACTCAAATATAATTATAATAAAAGAAATAATCTAAATTGTTTCACCCATGTCTTCAAAGACATTAAAGAATACTAACAATTACAAAAAAATGTCAATATATTTGAGGTTTTAATAAGCTGATAGGTTCCCAAAATCAGCCCCCTTAGCTTTAATTACCCTATAAGAAAACGTAAGAATCACAAACACTTAAAAATTTGAATTGTTTGATATTTCGTTTATTAGTCCTTAATGTAATAATTGAGCCTGATCTCTTGTTCAGTTTCAATTTCATTACACTAAGCGCAGTTGTGCATGTGCCTTACACGATCTTTCACAAGAAATTATCATTTTAAGTATATTAATTCAAATTTTTAATGCTTATATAAGTTCATTTTCATTTTCATTCTTGAAAATAAAAATAAGATGGTTTTATTTATCTTTATAGTAGACAATATTAAATGCTTTTTTTCATTTAAATGTGGTAAATTTGGTAAAATATTTATTGCACTGTTGATCAACTCTGATATTAGAAAGTTTAACCAACGTAATTCTATAAATAAATAGTAACTAATGTTTTTTTTTTAGTTGAACGTATTATTAAAAGATTTAAATAGCTTAAGTTTGAGAGAAATCTATATATCTCAATGTTAAATTTTTAACTTAAATTAAATTATAATTTTAGAAAGGGACCATGTAAAAATAGTAAAAATAATGATTATTCAATTATTTAGTGATATACCTAAATAGTTTTTTCATCTCCTGGTCATGTCAGTTTTACATAAAATCAATCAATGATAATTCAAAATGGATGAAAATATTGAATTAGTTTAACGGTCGAAAGTGTTTTTAGAGCTCTATTAGGTTATTAATATGAAATTTTATATTGTTTTTAACAATTTGTTAAAATATACCGAATGATTTATAAGTGAAACCGCTGATTCCATCTAAATTATATAACCTATATTTAACGTTGCATTTTAAAAATTTATTTTTACATACTGTACATCATTATAAGTTTGAAAATTACAAGCTTACACAAATATTATCTCAATCCAGAGCTTTAATGAAAAGCTCGTCTCGAAGCTCGAAATCCGAATACTTGCGGAGCCCAATTTTTCAGACATTCATTCAGAATCAAATGCCACCCATCTTACTTACCTACTATATGGCCTCTGGAACTAGAAAGTTCATTGCCGTACTTACAAAAGTATGTCACCTATCTCTTTCTCAAGCTAGTTATATCCAGTCCAACTCATTACATCCTATCCCTATATTGAGCTAGTTCTATCCAGTCCAACTCATTACACCCTATCCCTATCTTGAGTTAGTTCTACCAAGTCAAACTCAGTACACCATATCTCTGTCTTTAGCTAGTTCTATCCAGTCCAACTAATTACACCCAATCATTATCTTGAGCTAGTTCTATCCAGTCCATCTCATTACACCCTATCCCTATCTTGGGCTAGTTCTATCCAGTCCAACTAATTACACCCTTGACCTTTCTTGAGTTAATTCTACCCAGTCCACCTCATTAGACCCCACTACTTTCAATTTCATTTTAATGTTATCCTCCCATTTGCATCTAGGTCTTCCCAATGTGTTTGGCATTCAATAATTCATTAATAATGTACTATAATCTCCCATTTGTGCTGCTTGCCCTACTCACCGTAATCTGAGAACCTTGATTATTCTTATAATATATTTTGATGCGTACAGGATAAGTAACTCAGCATTATGTAATGCTCTCCACTCCCCATTAGCCTCATTGCTTTTTGTACTTAATATCTTCCTAAGCAACTTGCTTTCGAACATCCTAAATTTGTTTTTGTCATGTAAGTTAAGATGCCACCCATCTAGCGAATTAATAATACAGTTTCCAAATAGAGTTAATATTCTTATTCAATATTACATGTCAATTATGTATACATGTTAATATGAACCGCTTTCTCTTTCATTTCTTCCGGATGCATGTCAACATGCATCTTACCAGAATCCTTAGTTTTAAACTACTACCTTACGGTAACAGCTGGTAGAAAGAACTGTTTTTGTTTTAACATTCCTTCTGCTTATGTATGTAAATTACCACTTTGTTAATGATAGTGGTTATATAGGTCGTTTAATGAATTCAAACTTGTTTGTGTATACAACAAACCGTTTAAAATATACCTTCTGACACATTTATTTTTTAAACATGTCTGGTATCAACTTTTTCCCATAATAAGTATAGGTGTGTATTTAAATATATAATTAAAAGTATTCTCTCTTACTAAGTGCCCAATCCCTTAAAACGCTCCCGCAGAATACAAGGTTAGACATTCCAACCACAGAACCATTAGCCGTCGGCCTACACATTATATACACATTACCCCAATCAAAAATATTAAAACATAACATTTAAATATATATATATATATATATATACACACACACACACACACACACACACAAGTTAAAGTACATCCCACTAATTGTATCTATTCATTAGAAATTATTTGGCCGTCCTCTTGGTCTAATGGTCATCATTCCTGACTACCACTCTAGAGATCCTGGGTTCTATTCCCTGAAGATGAATTGTTTTTATCGTTTCCATGGTCTGGTTGGTTAGATTTAAGTTACTTTATATCTCTTTTAACTGTCTTTAAGCCTTTTCAGCCCTTTCATTCTTTTTACGCTTTATACGGATTTTACCATTTTTACCCTTGCTATCCTCAACCATTTGGCGCCTTTTTTTACATGTTTTACCCTTTTAAACTTTACACTTATTTATTTTGATTAAATTTACTTTTTGACCTTTTAAGCCTTTTTGCCGTTTTATGAGCGTTCTACCAGTTTTGCCCCATTTGGCAGATTTGCTACATTTCCCCTTTTGTCCACGTTACCTTAGGTTCATTTCTCTTTTTGCCTTTTTGGACTTTTGATCCTTTTTACACATTTACCCTTTTTAATTTACTTCTTTACATTTTTTAAAGAAAAACCTATTATATTTTCCCTTTCTGACCTTTCTGCACTTTTTACACCTTTTTGCCTTTTAATCCTAAAATAGTTTTCGTGGGAAAAGCCAGATACTTAAGGGCCCGGTCAATGGTCGTAGGAAGTGAAGAGTCGCTTCAGCGCCAGCCCCCAATTGACGGTAGCTGAAGAAAGCAATT
>CABFVX010002376.1:101521-117224 GCA_902151425.1 Timema shepardi | reverse complement strand
CTCACGTGTCAGAGACAGACAGTTCGAGTGAGCCAGTGTAGTTAGTCAGGCTCGAATAATAACCCTCACGTGTCAGAGACAGACAGGTCGAGTGAGCCAGTGTAGTCGAAGCCTCAGCATTGAAATATCTAGGTTTGTTTGACCAAGACAAAAGCTAAGGATAGGTCATCCACAGTTTGACCACAATTATTCTGTAATGAACAGTAGAAAGTTGTGACGGGCACGCTTTTACCCAGGCAGGACCCGCGGTCTGGAGCTGCCCTATTGGGCTACTTTTGATGGTAAAACAACACAGCCATAGACGTTCCATACTCTTTATGCTCACATTCAAGACTTTCATCCTATCGGGTTGATTCTACCAGTTTAAATAGCTTGGAGGTGTCGTAGTCTGGCTAAAGACTTGGCTAATATGACAATAGTTCCACTAGACTGGTGGTTTTTGTGGCGTGAGATGATACATTTATAAGAACCGTTTCACGCTAGGTAACTATCGCCTGACATGAATTACTGGCCGACTATTGCTCTGTTGAATAAACAGGCAACCACCGGAAACTTACCAGCAACCTCAATCACCCAGAAAAATCACTACCAGCCCAAACAGAGTACACAAAAAAATGGGTCAGGTGTGATGTATTCGGAGGACTAGGTTGTTTGTCTGTGGCTTCCTGTGAGAAGGAGGCGGCGAAGAAAAATCACAAGTGCGGATAATTTATAATCATCCGTATATTATTGAGCGGTTGGAAAAGGTTTTTCTCTATAACACCTGCACAAGATTTGACTACAAAATACTCCATGGTGTCAGCCCGCAATCGAGCCATACCAGCCGAGTGGCCGCCGTCTATTGAAGAATATAGTGTCAACTTCTGAGGGTCATGTTGTCAGCATAAGGAACCCTCCAGCTATTAATTTAAGTTTTCTAGACCGGAGCCGCTACTTTTCCTTCTAGTAGCTCCTCATTTGTCCCCACAGGGCTGAGTTGACTGACCCCTTTCCAGACTCACTGCTTCAAAGAAAAGTTGGAAGCGCTGGATATTGAGCCGCAGATGAAAACAAACCATAGATAACAAGATAGCTAACTAGATAGACATAGTTTCCGTACCATGAACAGAATTCAACAGGTGGTTTGGGCACCACTTGGGAGACTGCCCGGTGATGGTTGCCCTGTGTGAATGAAACAATATAAGCACCTGATTAACCAAGCAGTCAGCGGGTGTGTGACAGTCGCCATAATGGGTGACTACGCCACAATTCGCCAATAGTGGGTCACTTCTGAATGACTGTTTTCGGGTCGGGAAACTCACTTGCTTCATACGAAACCCCCAATATACCTCCGTGTTAATCGATAGAGCGATAGTCAGCCAGCGATTATTGCAGGGCGATAGTTGCCTTGCATGCTAATACGTCCAATACCCCCATCTTTTGTATCTGTATCTCTGAGAGTGAGGCTATTTCTAAGGTCTTTAGTTTGTTGTGTATTGTTATTTAATTTACTATCCAATGATTGATAGCTATTGGCCTTTGCCATTTATGTGCATTTATTGGGTAGTTTTGGTCTACTTTAACAAAGTCAATGCGTATAACCCGAACGGGTAGTAAGACGCGGTGCTAATAATAATAATAATAATAATAATAATAATAATAATAATAAAGTAAAAACTAGCAGAAGTCTGTAAAGGTAGCTATTCTAATAGATATTTGGAATTTTTAAAAAGAGGGCAATGAGGGAAATGTGTTTTTATTTCTTCGCGTCAACACGGGTAAGAAGTTTTTCTAAATGTTTTGAAACCACTTTTCTATACTCCCCCATGAACGATTAATAACCCCTAACCTTTGGTGGTTGAAGGTCTTCTTTCAGCAGTCATTTCTGCAATTATCGAGTACAACAAAGACCGTCTGTAATAAACAAGGCCTTGTAGCTATTTTTATTTTTAGTCATCCCCAGTAGGCTACCATTTCAATTACTAAATTACCCGCCAAGGTGGCGTAGTTGACTATCGCACTGTAGTCGTGTCGATCTAGACTGCAAATGGAAATCGAGGTTCAAATCTCGCTCTGGTTAACTGGGGCGGATTTTCCTTAAATGGTTTTCCACTCTCCTTTCACGCAAATGTGAGCTCACTTACTATACATTCAACCTTCCTAATCCCTAAAAACATTCGCGTAATTAGTACTTAAGGGTATAACCCGAACGGTTAGTAAGACGCGGTGCTAAATAAATAAATCACTAAATTAATTGTGCTGATCACAAAATTGATACATTTGCACTAAAGAGTTTTTTCTATCATGGCCCAATTACAGTGGTTTTTAGTGAAATGTTGGCTATTTAAGTGAGAGCACGCTTAATTTGAAGTCATATCAAATGTTTGTGTTATAGAGTGACTGAACAAGCGTTTTTGGGTTGATTTTTCATTTGATCTCCTTATTTACTAGAAATAACACTTTATATTTAATATAACCATGAATAGGAATTAAAAATCAACAATCTAGGGAATTTAAGTATTTTATTAATTTAGTAGTCCTATGATAAATGACCATGAATAATGTGTTATATGATTCTATTTGTGCGAAATATGCTCAAATTCTAAACTACGTCACTGAAAATTTTATATGTTATAAAATACGTTACCTACACACCAAAAAAAAGATAAAAATTTGTTTTAAATAATTTCAAACTTAACTATTTTTAGTTGTAAACATTTCGATTTTGTTGATCTATTGATTGCATATATATATATATATATATATATATATATGTAAAATTATAACTATTTATGATGTTGTTTGCATTCATATTTACATAACAAATATAAAATAGTTATAGAATTTTAAAAAATTTGGAAAACTTAGTCTTATACAAATAAAATAAATGGTATGGCGCACCGCTCTTTCTATAAGTTCGTAAGATTTCTGAACGGAATAATGTAAGAAGGCAAGATTGCCGTCAAGATTCATCAAAAATTTTGTTTTAAATCTTATATTTTTATTTTTAAAGAATTAATGTCCTCATTTGTATGTTTGGACCAATAAAAAAGATTAATATTGGATCCACAAGGGTCAACACTTCCTATTAAAATTTCGATTTCCGGTTAAAATGTTAACATTTTATTTGGTGTTGCACATCTTCAAGTCATCGCATTGATATTTAATTAACCATTTATACATTTTTACCAATAAAAAATGTAAACATTGTCTATTGAGTCTAAAATGAAGATAGATCATTACTGTACAAACATTTTTCCTAAGAGGTTTAAGTAAAAATAACATACTTTTTTAGATACTTACTTATATTTAATTACTCTATCGTATTGGAGAATTATTGTGTTAAAACTTAAGTAGTATATGTTTACAACCAAAGATCACAAAATTGTATTAATATATTTGCAAATATCTCAGAAACTGTTGCTTTTATAAAAATATATGTCAAATATTTTTATTTATAATATTCCTACAATTTTCCAATGATAAGTTGTTTAGTATATCAAATAGTTGTGAAGATACGGGAATTAACGCTTCTGTAAAGTACCCTAAAAATCATTTTCATGGGAAAACGAAAATATTCAGTTTATTTATAATCTTAATCAACGCCTAGATACGAATTTTATTCAAAATTGTTGGAGCTGATTTTGAGAAAACCTATTTTTTTTCTTTTCTCCCCTTATAAAAATACTCTTAATTTTAAGTTTTAATAGACACACAGACAGACGGCATTGAAAAGACTATTTTTTAGCGTTCGGGGGGTCATGAGACGTCGACATCCAACAACATTTCAAGTTATATTTTTTTACGGTCGCAATACTTAAACTTTAATGTCCAAAAAGTTAAAAAATATATATATAATTGCGTATAGAGTGAAATTTATTGATTTTATAAAAATATGTTTCGAATAAAATATTTGTATTATAAATATATATCTATATTTGTAATGCTAAGTAATTTCATATCTCAAATAGTTTCGGAGATATTATAAAAAATGTTAATTTACGCATCAGACCGGAGCCCTTAAAGCCATTTTGCCGAAATATTGAGAGTAGCCATTTTGTTTGGAATATTTATTAATGTTTATAAATGAAATTTAATCAAAATTTTTAGAGCCTATTTTGAGAAAATCGACTTTTTCTCTTTTTGCCCTTCAGTAAACTACCCTTAATTTTAGGGGTAGATATCCAATTCCAAAAACACGTCGGGGCAACTCTATGAAAACCCTACATATCTAGTTTTAGCTCAATCGGTAAAACAGTTTAGGCTCTAGTTGGATGTACAGACAGACGGAAATTCAAAAACAACTTTTTCGGATTCAGGGAGTCATGAAACGTCGAGATTCATCAAAATCTCGAGTTCGATTTTTTTTACGATCACCGTACTTTCTCTATCTGTAAGATAGAGAGAAAGTAAAAAGTACATTGTAATTTAAATGTTAAGTAAAATGAAATATCTATAACCAGACTAAAGAATTGTATGGTATAAATCTCCAAAAATATGCGCATACATATGCACTAATAATTCCAAAATATGCACCTAAAACTATAAAATACAAACTTAAATTTTAACAAGATATCTCAACATTTAAATACTCATATTTTTAAGCTAACATAAATGTAAGAATTTCATTAATTCTAAATGAAGATTCATTTAAAATCAGCTCAGTTCATTTTTCCTAAACTTCAGGCCAGATAAGTATGTCAAAATTTCCTACCCCAATAGCAAGCTATAAATTATGTTAAACTTATTAAATCAGCTAAAATATATATTAATCCATAAAATATGTGTACCAAACCCCGTATCTACTTCTTTGTAAATCATTTATTTACGATTCACTCGAAAATGCTCCGAAATGTATTTTATTATCACAATACGTATGACACGTTTGTTTTTGTCTGTTACGTTTGAAAATTTGCCTCTTACATTATAAATAAAATATTCATATATTTATTGCAGATTAGGATTTTCATGGTTTGAGAAATATATTTTCTCAGTTTAGCTTTCTAGTCAATCAAGACTATCCTAGCCTCTCATAAATCTATATACTTTAGATGATATGAAATTTAAAAGTAATCAAACAATTAAAATCATTATTATACCCAATAGTATATTAATTATACATGCTTATATGAAAAAACTGAAGTTCCAAAATAACAAAACACTAAATTTTAATAAAGTAATTTTCACACGTAAAAAATATTGGTTCAAAGAATGGTAGTTGCCATTTTATACGTTTTGTTAAAATCTGTATTTTGTATTTACTTTAAATCTATAAAATTGTTTAGAAGTAATCAAATTTGTTAGCTGTTATTCATTAAAATGTATGTTTGTGTTTTCCCCTCTAACAAAAACTCGTAAAGAATATCTCCTCCTACAGTTATATAGCTTACAATAAAAATAAATAAACCCTGTGGAGTTTGTCTCATGACAAAACTTCAGTTTTGTATGGTTTGAATATTATCTAGTTTGATTTCAAACTCATTGAATTTTAGAAGCTTCTTTGTTCCTAATCTTGAGGTTTCTTGTGCTTCTCCCTTTATGCTGAGGCGAGACCCAGAATGAAATAAAAGCATTTCTGGTAGTCAGAAATATAGTTAAATTTTCATGTGAAGGTAATTTTAGAAAATACAATTTTTTTAAAGCTAATCTTGATTACATTTAATTATTTTGATAGTGCTCTTTATAAGACGTCACCTGGGGATGCTTTGTGTTTCAGGTGATACTTTGTGCCATTTTACATGTTTTTTATAAACATACTAGAATGCTATCTAGCAATGCTGCAATGAACTTCTAAAGTGTTTACATTAAAAAAAGAAAGCATCACCCACACTTTTAACACCTTTTTAATCAATTACTTCTCCTATTTTTGGCGCATCCTTGGTGTTCTAAATGAAAGTGACAAAGGGAAGAATTTATGTTTTTATTTGTGTATAATATTTTAATATGTATTTTCAAAATATATTGTCGAGTTACAAAAACTACAATCAGAAAATACAAATTACAATCCTTGGCTTCCTATCATACTAAATAGCTGTATGTAATAGATTATGAATAAAAAGTGGCACAACGTGTTACCTGAAGCAGGAATTTTAAATGGTAAACGTATCCAAGCATATGGCACAAAGTTACCCTGAAAAGGGTTAATGTTGTGTCATTGACATATATATATATAAATGTGTGTTATTCAACATTTATAACCCACTTACAAATGTTCAAACTATCTGTGAATAGCAGAAACAGTAGGATTCAACACTATTTGGGAAAGCTACAGCATGGTGAAGTTAAAAATACACAAAATGTGGTACAAAGAAGCCCCGGATGACGGTTATTATTCACCCATCAAAAGTGACCACTTCAGAAAACATGGTCTGACGTATGAATACTTGAAAGTATATCTAATAAAGTTTCTGTGAGACAAGCCCCTTCCCATGGAACTTGAACCGTTCGTAATGTGGCGGGGCAGAGCAGAAACTACAATCGGAGTCGCACACTGGGGTGCAGTCAACACAATCATGATCAGTGTTTCTTTGTCCAGGTATTTGTATTCCCAATAAACATAATACTCTTTGAAATGGGCATGCCAAATATGTAGTTTAAACTTGACATTTACTAATTGCTTTGATAAAAAAAAGACTATGTTCGAATCTATAGTTACTTTATAAACAACAAAATTATTAATGTAGAATGATTATTTTTTAAATTATTATTTATGAATAGGAGACATTTAAGAATCGCCAAATAGGTTTATTAAAATGAACGGGGCTAGGACTCTTGTGTGGGTACATTATTCAAATATATTATCAACAAATAAATTATTCAATTATACATGTTTTGAAAATGCATCTTTAATAATAATGAGAAATGTTTGCTCATGATTGCATTTAAATAATTTTCAAAATGTTATACGCTTGTAATTACTAGATTAACCTTGTAGTATTCCATAAATGCTAAACTAGTTTATCTTCCTTATTACCTTCCTAGACAGGCAGTAGAAATACGCGGTGCAAAAAAACAAACAAAATAACTGGTCTAACCATGTATTATCCAGGAAAACATAGCACAAATATTTAAATGGCACAAAGTAAATACATAGTTTGGTTTAGTCCAAATGTTATTTAGATCGTGACAAACTATTGATGACTTTGAAATAATCTCTACCAAAAAATTATATAACTTTTCTAAATGCTTATGGTAAAATGTTTTTAATTCTTAAAAAACAACAACTGGGAATTGTATGTAGCTTATAGCCCGAACGGTTATTAAGACGCGGCGCTAAAAAAATAATTAAAATATGCATATTGGGACATATTATATACACTTTTTCTTTATCATATTATAACAATTTAAAAGTATTGTGATATTACAAATATAAAGTGTTTGTATTAGAGCCTAACAAGTGTAGTATTCCTAAAACACTTGATTTATTAATATTTAGCAATAAAATAATTCATACACAGTAAAGACAAGTTATACACATGTCCATCACTAAAAATCTGCTCGTCATTGATCTAAAACAAAATACCCTTACCAACTAATGCTGACGTCAGAGATATTATGCCATATACTATAAGATGGCCTTGGTACAACACAACTCTCGATTTTTTCTTATTTTTTTTTTCAGAATATGCCACTGTTTTGACTTTC
Organism: Timema shepardi; assembly: GCA_902151425.1. Taxonomy (NCBI): domain Eukaryota; kingdom Metazoa; phylum Arthropoda; class Insecta; order Phasmatodea; family Timematidae; genus Timema; species Timema shepardi. Next base: position 109,601 of record CABFVX010002376.1, on the reverse strand, counting down.
ACCTAATGGACGTCTACATACACTAACATAACCACAAGTACTTGAAATGGACCAATATGACATCGACAGTCATGAATTATTTCACTATTACCTCGACTAGTAAAGTGGAACAACTTCGACAAAGATTGCATCCTCAATTAAAAACCATACAGATAATCTTATTTTCAATAGTTCTAACTTTAGGATTCTTGATTATTATGAAAAAATGCACTATGCTAAAATCAAATTTGGTTATAATTCAATTACTCATTCACTAATTCTTAAATAATTTGATAACATTTTTATAAACACGTTATATGTAAGACCATAGGCATTTTTTAAAAGTCTTGATTATAACATGATGTCAATATGGTAGTGTCCTAATACAGGGTTTACTCTCTACACGGCCGGGTGATCAATCAAACAAGATCTTACATGCCACCAATCATTATTCTAATAACCTTTATTTCCCGTGGTTCAAATAAACCACCAATGAAAGTAAATTCATGCCTCTATTGTGGTGATATCGTCAGCGAGTGCCGTCCCTGAAAACTCGTGATAGCGTCGAGCCAAACCTGATATTAGTTTCAACTCGTGATGTTCATTACAACATTGTAACGATGAGGTGTTGCGTTAATTGGGTGTCAGGGGCAGATTCATTCTAAATACACCGGGGGAGTCACGACATTTTGCTAGATATGAACTAGGCAAGCGCGATACTTAAAGGGAAAACTAAACAAAACTACTGATATGGACAAAATAAAAGTTTTACTCAAAGCTAGTAACCCAGATGCGACTGTGACGAAATTTAAGAGTGGTGAACCCTAAACAATGATATACAAAAAGGAGATACTGTATTCATGACCAGGGGCTCATGTGCAATTTTGATGGAATATTAAAGTTGTGTGCCCTCTTACCACTGATATAGACAAAAGATGTACTTCATTCAAAGCCAGGTTTAGCTGTGGCGAAATTGCAAAGCTGTGTCCTCTTACCACTTATATAGACAACATTAATGCCGTATTTAAAGCTAAGCGTTCAGTAGCGACTACGATTAAACAGAAAAGCTATGCTTTCTAAGTTATACTACTACGACGATTTTCTAAAAGAATATACCTGGATTTATGTCTTATTGAAAATTGATTTATGGTGAAAATTCTATTTCCTTAGTTAAGTTTAAATACAAAAAAAAACAGTACTTCATCTTAAATAAAGCATGAATATAAGTTAGGATTTCTAAATATAGTCAGAATCGGTCTTAAAAAGGCAATGTTTAGAAAATACATTTAGTTTTATTTATGGAATATATCTGTTTTATAACATTAAATTGTATTATTACAAACGTGTTTATATGTGAACGTGTGTACCTTTATCAGCTTATGAACTAATAAATATATCTCACACACCTGTACAATGAATTTATTGTTTGATCATCCTATTAGCATTCATGATTAGGTCAAATATGTTAAAAAATACATAATTTTGGCTATCTGTTGATTTTTTGGAAACACAAATTGTTTAGTTTCACAAGAAATCAATTCGAATTGATTTCGCAAAAAGTCAATATATTAACATTGCCCTTTTATTGCATTATTAATTTATAATAATTGTATTCTCGTAAAAGCTATTACATAGAATATTATTTATTATTATTATTATTATTTAGCACCGCGTCTTACTACCAGTTCGGGTTATACACTTTAAGTACTAGTGACGCTATGGATTAGGAATGGATTAGGAATAGTAAAGGTTGAGTTAGAGGAAGTTAATCCGTATTTGCGTGGAGGGAGAGTGGAAAACTATATAGGAAAAACCACCCCTAGTTCACCCGATCGAGATTCGAACCTCGACCTCATTGTCCTCAGCAGTCGAGCTCAACACGACTAGCGCGTTAGCCAACTACGCCACCGAGGCGGGTTACATAGAATAATATTGTTCAAGATATAAGAGGGTGGAAGCCTGGGATAATTAACTTGATTGGCTGGTCAAGATGGTCTGAATACCCTCACTGTAGCAACCAAGCAAAATGTAGTGGCATAATGCGTAAGCTAATAATGCATCTATATAATATATATTAAATCATGGTTTACCAAGCAAATTTCTATTTTTCTTCCCCCTTCTTATATTTAAGTTGTTAACAACTCCCTGTGTACTTATTGTTTATCCCACTTCCCTCTATCATAGCTAATATATCATAATAAAATTTGCAATAACTCCAGTAAGTCTACTTAGCATTCATTGTTCCTTCATTATTTTACCTTAGCTGTTATACAAAAATTGTGTAATAATTTCATTTGTTTTCAATGTGCTGGCTATCACCTTACTTTGCACTATCTATAATTTATAAATTGTAGTTTTTTTGTATTCCAGTGGATTCACACTTAACTGCGCTTTGGATATAAAGTTTAATTGTTTATATCTCTTGCGATTATTATTATTGTTACTATTGTTATTGCTATTATTATTATTATTTGTATTATTATTTGTGGGTATGACGTTCCTGTTATAAGCCAACATGTATTGTAAAATGACATATACTCAAAATAGCATAGACACAAGTCGTACAACAACCAGTTCCACTGCCGTCAGTTTATCACTATGATGATATCCCTAATTTCATCAATTGTAAATATTTTCCTCCAGAAATTGAGCTCAATACTCTCAATTTAACACTCAGACACACTAATGACTAAGCTAAAATGTAAAAGTTTCTGTAATTTGCTGGTTTTTTGAGACTGATTTAATACAAAATTAGAAAGTATTTTAAATTCGTATAGAATAGTTGTTGATCACGTGGATTATGACGTCAATCCCGCATTATGTGTCAAAATAAAAAATACATTAAGTAGTTAATCGATTGCTTAAGATTATAAGTTCAAATCAATTGAAATGAGCTATTCAACAAAAAAACCTTTGAGCAACCACGATATTGAAACAAACAACCAGATTGTAAATATATACGAGTGTATTCATTGTTCAAGCTACGTTAAAAAAAGGGTCCGTGACAAATTCAGTTAAAATTGCTCCACGCATTTGGCAGTTATTCCGTAGCAAAGATTCGAACAGAGGACGAATGCCAATTATTAAGTTAAAACAAAACTTCTCTTCGCTTAAGGTGCGGCATAAGGGAGTGCAAGTATTTATCAGTTTTTATAGAATATAAATTTGTTGGCAAAAATTAATCAAATATTTCTCCAGTAGCAACATAGAGTTTAGTTTTCTGCACATGCTAATATCAACATATCTTGAATATCTGTCAAGGGTGTCCTAGAATGTTTTCAAAGCATTTTCTCTTTATTTAAAATGTTTTAACAACATTGCAGGACACCTTTGACAGATATTCAAGATCTGTTGATATTAGCATGTGCAGAAAACTAAACTCTATGTTGCTACTGGAGAAATATTTGATTAATTTTAGCAAAACAAATATGTAATTCTATAAAAACTGTAAAATTACTCTTACTTCCTTCTGCCGCACCTTAAAAGTATTATTAAAGATTTTTTTATTTGGGCTTTGTATAGCTTTTGGTGAATGAAAGATTGTTTAAATTATTTATTGTTTTTGTTAAATGCTTCCACTCTTCAATATCCTATTTATAAATATTTAATAAGTTTTTTATTTTCAAAGCTAAATAATATTTGCAAAAGTTTTTTAAATTTTATTTCAATAACACAGATACAAAACTAAATTCTCTAACGTATTTTGTTTTAATTAAACATTATTCAACTACTGTAAAATATTCAAATTTATGATATGACTTTTTTTTACTTTTAGTGCCATTTGGTAATGTTTGATAAATGTTGTTAAATACTGGTGTAAAAATCAATTGCTTAAAAATAATAAAATTAAATGTCCTTTTTTTATTACAACTTTATTCCCTGACGTTTGAAGACAATTTTTCGCGTGGAGTATTCAACTTAAGATTAAAACCTGTTTTAAAATTTGAGTAAAAGTGTTCAATGTGAACTTTCCAGGCCACGTTTTCACCAATCGTTCCTCAGTGGTCACGGAAAGATCGGCCCAACATCGCTGTAGTAGTGAGCGCGCCGCAATGAGGACAGATCGTGCGGAACAGAGAACACGGGAGAAAACAGAACTTGACTGTTCGCCCATGACCTTGGAGGGAAACAGTAAACATCAGTGGAGAAGTAGTAGTCAATGACGCGATTATTAAGCCGCGTTGCTTAATTAAAATATAGCCCGTGAGATCGATGAACTTGAGTTGTTGCCGTGAGAAGGAAAACAAATTAATATCCCAAGCTTGGATTAAAATCCCACCTGGTAAACATTATAATGATACAATCGGGGGAGAAATGTTGATTTTATATCAGATAAAGTTTTAAAAATCGCTCTATAAATGTATATATATGTTTACTTAAATCAAAACAAAGTTAGTTAAATTATTATTAATATATATGCTGTTTCGGGAGGGACAGAAAATATTTTAGGAGGCTGTATTGATTATTCTGAGTAAAAAAAGTTAATATAAACATGTGTCTAATTCTAAATGGCTGCGAGGACACAGGGGGTACAGCTAATTGAAACTGATACATGAAAAACCATTATAAAATATATATTAAAGAACGAAAAATGGTGTATTGTTTGTGTTTATTGAATGTTTGAATGTTACAAAACACAAATAATTGACAAATAGTTTCAATGTCAATTTCAATTAATTTCGCAACTCTTGTGTCAATAGTACATGTTATTAGTCTAAGGTCGTCTTGGCGTTCTATTATCAGAGCAGTACTATCCATAATGCGAACGAGCAATCGTCTCTAATATTCATTTTATCTTTTTTTATATCCCCACAAACCATAATCTACGAGACCAACGACGATATTCTCTACAAGCTGCAACGGCATTATTAACAACACTTATAAGACTAAACAGCATCAAGTAATAACTATTTTTGGGCACAGTTAATTAAGAGAGCTGCACGTGCATCAGACTTGTAGGCACCAGGTTCAAAAAGCTTTATCTCCGCAGACATTGAGAATTGGATACACGTTTACCTGAACTTTCTTACTCAAATCAATACTACAACCTTCCAAAATATGTATCATCCCTCCTAAAAGATCCTATATTTAAAAATTCTGGAAGCTTTCTTTTTGTTATTTTTTTGGGGATAGTACTAGGGGTCAAGATAGTCACTTAGCACCACGAGCCCTTGGTTTGAATTGTGATTAAATTTATAATTCATTAGATATAAGTTTTAATATCCTGGTAACAGTTGAAAACTAGAAAAAAAAAAATATTTTTTTTAACAAGAGAAAGTCTATTCATACACTGGATTATTGACTCACTATTGTCAATCTCAAAACTAGTAAATATATGATAAAGTGATTCCACACACTACTATAAATTGGATACAAATCTGTACGAACTGTAGACTGCTTATTCATAACTTTTTCACAACATCCATTGAGAAATGCGAGAAACAGGGGTCTGTTAACTTACTGGAGTGTGGTTACTATGAGTGTTTACAGGGGTGACTGAACCACTAAGCACAATAAAGTCATTTCCTTCCCTTCTGAACGTCCCTTTGTGCCCAGAATAGGGGAATGTTTTACATCCATTTACCCTCATTAGCTCTTAATTAATTTTATCTATCCGTTTACTGTTTTATTCTTTGATTGAAAAACACATTATTATGTTATGGTTTGGGTAAATTCTTGTCCATTTTTAGATTTACAAAGGAAAGTAACTCAGTTTAAGAAATAAAATAATAAATACACGAATTAAAATACTATAATGTAGTTATCTGGAAACACTTTCTAAAAGGTAATAATGCTTCACCACAGAAAAAAAAATTGTATTTGCGGGTTTGGAAAGCATAAATGAATAATTGTTTAAAAATTCGGATGTGCAGAGCAGACGTAAAAAATAAAATAATAATAAAATACTTATTAAAATAAATAAATTATTAATAATAATAATAATAATAATGTGTATAACTGTAGTTATCGGAGCTCCACGGGCAGGTTATGTTGTTTAATCTAAGTTTACATGAATAATCCAACAAATGATATGTGATGTTATTTTTATTTATTTCATGTTTATCTTCATACATTTACCGCATTAATATTGAACTGTTCATTTATGTGTAATGTATGTGTGTCTCCTAAGTGTTGTTGCTGTCCAACTACCAACTGGTGTAGCTCATAATGTGTCAAGTTGCTATGACAACCAGTTAAGCTCAGTGAGGTTGTTCTTAACATACAAAAATACCCAGTAGTCCGGAGATTCTAAGAGTTTCGTGCATGATGCATCTGTATACGTTTGTTTTAACCACTTGTTTTAACCCATTTTCTTAATTAGAGCTAATTTTACATTTCATTTATTTTAGAAATTGTGGGCGTTTATGGGATAGTTTTAGTAGGTAGGCTACAGTGTAAAATTATTTTCATAACACAATACTAATAATATTATAAATATTTCATTATGTACACCCATATTTTATATATTATACATTAATTACTTTACCTTAACAATAGAATGGGAAAAGCATGATATATCCTGTTTGACCTTATAAAACTTGTAAACTGTAATGATTTGAAATCAATGAATCACTAGCTTTAAATTATACAATTGTTAAGATTGTTCAACACAATTTTTATGGTTGAATTATATTTGCTTAAAATGTATGTGTGCTTAATCTTGGACGATATTTTGCGTACTCTTACCCGCATAGGGTGTCTAAGAGTACATATTTACTACTCGTATTATTGATATAGAGACTAACGTTTAAAGGCTAGCCTGATATATTAATGTTTGTACGCCACCATTAGGGTGACATTTGATAAAATGATTGAATTGGGACCAAGTTTTCTGTTCTGTATTATAATAATTAAAAAGGGATGATGTCTTATTTTATAAATTAAAAGTTCTAGTGTTTTATAGTTTTTTATTTTAAGTAGATAAACAGTTTTTTGCTTGATATTTCACACGTTGTTGATGTTAATAAAAAAAACAGACTATTACACTATATGCATGATAATTCCCGACACGTGAGCTTTAGAACACAGACTTCACTTACACGGCTCCTTGTCAGGAAGGAAAGTGAAGAGATGCGTACCATGAAAGGGGTATATCAAGCGACATTTCCTTCTCGAAGCTTCCTAAAAGAAAAAAGGTGTGGTCATCCAGGTGCATTTCTGTCCACAAAACTGCGTTGTCTTTTTAAACAGAGACGTAGGAGGATGTCACCATACCTTGCAACTTAACAACTTAACATAAATAAATCTTACTACCCGCTCTCATTTAAAATATCGTAATTTTGAATAAAGATGTGAATAATAAATTATTGAGATGTATAATTTCATATCATTACAAGACATAATATAATAATAATAAAGTGCATGCAGCCTCATTTGTTTTAACGATGTATTCTAGTTCCTTAACGCGTGTTCTTTCTTTAATGATGGCTATTTTTTCAAGATACTGAGTGAATACTCTTACCCTCCTCCACCTTAAATTAAGGGTATCACATCGCAACTTTCTTTGGAAGTTAACAAAAGGGATGTCCCTGATACCAATTATTATATTTGATATACTTTAAGGCACGTGATCGCGTTATTACTAGTGTTGGTTATAAAACAAGCACGTTTTGTTATATTCATACTGCTATTGTGATAATTAACGTGGTATTGTGCCATCCATCCTAAACATTTCCACTCTACCATTCCTTTCTTTCAGGTGTCGAGCGTCACCCCAGCGCTCGACAACTTTCAAAGCTCCGATATCTTGAATTCTACCAGCTTACCAGCCTTGTGTGACTTTCCGCCACATTATTTATATTCTTCAACCGTAGCCTTTCCCAACCAAACAAAAGTCGCCAGACTTCAGCGCTCTTTATCTGGCAAACTACATATTATAGCTATACTTTTATACATTAGCTGTATTATTATTATTATTATTATTATTATTAGCACCGCGTCTTACTACCCGTTCGGGTTATACGCACTTACGCTAATGTGTAATGGTAGGGTGATTGTGAGATGAAATGGAGGACCTACAGTTTAACGTGGAATCCGAACCACGGTGGAGGCCTGGCATTCCTCACATTAACAAGATGTCTTGTCAGAGGTGAAGGAAGGG
>CABFVX010002376.1:82125-99957 GCA_902151425.1 Timema shepardi | reverse complement strand
ATATATATATATATATATATATATATATATATATATATATATTAATTCATATCGATATATTAATAGCACCCAAATTTAAAAATGAACAAGTTTATTTATTTTGTTGCGAAATATTTTGATAACTAGTTATAATTAGATAAAGCATAAAAGAAAAATAGCTTATAAAAAATTAAAAGATAAATATAAAATAACACATGAATAAATAAATAAAATTAAGTTGCAGGCCAATATTATCATAATGTTAAGCTATGAAGTAAACAAAACAAAAGCCAGTACACCTTCAAAATGGCGGTCAAACCCCTTTTTTTCTCTTGCTGGTTTGGATATTACCACCGCCATAAGACGGAACGGCTAGCGAGTACTCTTCTAGGAACGCAGAAACGCATCGAGATTACTCTAGTGATGTGCTGATCTGTTAGGCCTCACTGTCTCGGTTGATTAAACAGATTCAATCGTCCTGGATTATTGAGGCGTAACAACGTAATTACAGTCTTGTGCGCCCATTATATGGAGTCAAACCAGATGATATCTGATAGTAATGGTTATTTTATCAGTGCTAATGTTATTCTGAAAACAAGCATAAAATATGTGTTTATCTAAATCTCACCTCATGGATGAAACCGGTCCTTCATGATCACACAGTGCCAATTTTGATACTTACAGAACTTAGGCTGTTGGAAGGTAAAACGGAAAATGACATGATAATAACATTTGTTGTTTTTAGACCCTTTGGCTTAGAAATTTGACTCATGATAACTAAAATATATCATACATAAAACTCTCATTCCTTAAATGATACACACATGCACGCGCGCACGCGCGCACACACACATATGCACACACACATGCACACACTGCTATAATATAAATACTCCTGATAAGAATCAAATCTTTTTTGACATATTATTCTTACCCCTAGTATTAATTGATATTAAACATATTCATTTTTATTGCTTATCGCACACAATACTAGCAAAGTCCATAAAACACAAGCACCAAAATATACTATTTTAACGATGTTGATTGTTTGACAACCTACGCTAAAATACAGTATTGTTAACAATTTATTTATAGATATTAGAAATACTGAAATTACACACAAACTTTGTTCATGGATATTTATAAAACAATATTTATTGATATCGATTATGATAACTATTATAGTATATATATTGTAGAAATACAACATAAAAATTAATTCTAAACAATGATCAACAATGATACTATAAAATTTTATCAATGCTGTCGAAAATGATATATAAATAACAAAAAATGTTTATAATATAAGTAAATCAAACTAAGATAGATAACAAGGTTCTATAAGTCACTAATTATTATAGACATAATAGGATATATAACAAAGTAAAGTGAGTCTCAATTGTGTAGTCTCTATCATGACATATTAAGATGACAAGGAGCATCACGTATATAACATAAATTGTGTTTGGGTTTATGTTATTGTGTTGATTAAACTGTTGTTTATTTTAAGATTTTTAAGATTTGTGCACGGTCTTAACCAAAACATATCAGCACACTAGCTATAATATTACTTAAATTCATAGCCTTAGCAGCATCCAGCACCCGTCGTAAGTTGTCAGTTCATCATTATAAAAAGGGAAATTACCAAATCATTAATCTCAAATTTTAATCGGTGCCAAGAATAAAATTCTTTTTCGGTCTCTTTAGCTCAGTCCGTGGTGTATCTCCCTTGTGAGCTTAAACGATGGAAAAGAATTGAAAATACTATATATCTAAGAAAAATTAATTCAAACTAATATTTATCTCGGGTACCACATGACGATAAGTTCAGTTATATAAGTATTTGTTTTAATATTCGACTCTAATAAAACACTATCATTCTATTGATCTAATTTATTATCATCTCGTTTGCGCAAATGTGAATGTTTTTCAAGAACATATTACATTCAAAAGTATATATTCGTGTATAAGAGTATCCCTTAGCAGTTACATTTCTGACTTGCGTACCTACTAACAGATCCCTCACATTTCTAAAGCCGCTTTCTAGCACATCGTCAGCGTATGCTTATGAATGTGGTGGTGTAATTCACCAATGTAGGATACATTCTTGCAGGGATTGCTGCAGTGGGACTCTCCCAAAGGTTTCTTTGACGTGACTCGACTGTTAGATTATAGTTAAGCCTCCGGTGTTATTAATAGAATACGTTTAAATAAATAAAGACATTCGTTGGAGCGCTAACCTTGACACAGTGGTTAGATAGCTATGGAGGAGGCTTGTTGAGTCACAAACAACCAGGTATTTTAACTATATAACCTGAGAGAACAGGAGGAATAAGGGGAACAGGGACAGGACTGGCTATCAAATACTTTAACTATATATACAGAAAGAATAAATTGCATGTCAATATTTGTCTCTGACTAAAAAGTGTTTCTTAACCTGTGTTAAATTCAACAAAAAGTTCATAGGAATATTCCACAATCACTTATTGAATTCATTTTAATATAAATTTGAGTAACTTTAATATTGGGTATAGATGTGATTTGTGGATAGTTTAGTTACACCCTCATTAGTGTTTAAAACAGAAAGGCTGACCCCAGTGGCTATACGTCACATTTGTGTATCCACCCATATTAAACCCGGCTGAGATTCGAGCTCTGGCCTCCCACTCTAAGAAAACGGTATATTGAAATCCTTGTGACCACTGGTGTACAATTATTCATAGTCTACCTTTTGATAAAGTTCATTAATCTTTTAAAAATTCTTTTCACTATTTTCTTTTTAGCACCGTGTTTTACTAACCGTTCGGGATATACACTTATGTAATAATTATTCTAATGATTTTAGAGATGAGGACGGTTATATTTATAGGAAGTGAACCCGAATTATTGTGGAGGTAGCGTGTAAAACCATTTTAGGGAAAAACTTCAGTACACCCAACCGAGATTCGAACCTCGATTTCACAATCATTGGCAGTTTATTCTTTTCACTGCATCTCTAATACTCGTTCAGGCCATACTTATATATTATTTAAATTAGGGAATTAGGAATTAAGGTAGATTTTTTAAATTTAGCCAAATTGGTGTGGAGGGAGAGGGAGAAACAACCTGTTTTTTAAACTTACACAGTACACTTGATCAAGATTCAAACCCTGATCTCTCTGTCCCAGGAAACCCAGTGTAACGCGAGGGTGACGCGTTATACCATGCGAGCAGATATACGAACGGAACGGAATCAGTTTCCTTGCGTCTCTAAACTCTTAGTTCTCATAAAATGTGCACATATGTTGATGTATTTATAGATCTCTGTAAGATCTAAACACCGCCCAGACCATAACACACAAACTATCGACCATTCCTGACTACTTGAAATACTGGTAGTCCTCTGAACAAAGTGCTCTTAGCACTTACCCACACTCGCTTGCATTAACAAGATGCACTTGCATCGCGCAATTGATGCACCGGTTTGTAAGATACCTCATTGCTTGTGATGCAATATAATTGAGCCTAATGTTGAAGTCTACGGGGGGAAAGTTAAGATATAGCGACAAAGGATTTAGCCTACTTTAAGTTATGAAAGCAAAGAGATAATTCATATTTCAGTATTTTCCTATATAGCCTAATTAAAAATAGGTTTAAATGGACATTCAATACGGCCTGTGTGGGATTTTGTGCCCCACCCCCAGTATCTTTAAGGAATGTGTCATGAATATTGTGTATTTATTTTATTAAATATTATCATCCCAGTTTATTATTAATTTTACGAGAAACACCATGGCTACAAACACAATAGTTTAATTCATTTAAGTGGAAAATGACAACTTGGAAACGGGAATAGAACCTAGGGCCATAGTTTAAGGTTAAGGCTGAAGAAATTAGTTTAGAGAATTCACATCTGCACTAGCTTGGAGAGAGGCTGGAAGATCCACGGTGATAAATCATATGTTAAAACAAGCCTTAGTGCTTCGGTCAATACTCGAACCTAGATCTCCCCGTTACCGACAACCTTATTTAATTGAGATGGAAGTAATAGACCATATGACCACTAATATGGAAAGTCACCCAAATATTTAATATATTCAGATAATAGTATTTTTTTAAACTCAATTCTCTGTATTTTTTCAAATGTAGATTCTTGGTTTTATTTTTATGGTCAGGTAATAATGTTATTCCAAACCTTCCTGATTATTAAGCTACTTTTATATTATTTTAGTTTAAAACTTATAAATTATTTTAAGCTGTATTGACAAAATTATGTTCACACTCAAATGACCTCTTAAGCGCAAACTTTTCATATTGACTGTATAAGTTGTTGTTTTTTGTTTCATACTGTTCTTGTACTGTCCCTCTTAATATAAAAATCTCAAAAGTGCAGTAATTTTGAACAATTTAATATAACAGGTATTCTAGAGGTTTTTCTTCATGTTGGCCAAAGAGTATACATTTTAAGAAAAATAATACCTAAAATTAAATATAATTTCAAATGTTGACTATCAAAGATTACCAACTCTAAGTTAACTTAACCCTTTTGTTGGCCCAACTTGTGATTAATAAAATATGAGTATAAGTGAGTTGTAACGATGTACGAAAATAAGTTTTTTGCATGTTATATGTTTATGAGTGGACCCCACTTTGTCTCATAGGATTATGTGGGTGGGCTTTTACGTTAGGTTGGAGGTCGAATCATTTAAAGAAATAATGTATGCATCATAGTGTAACGTCATCCTATTACGTGTGTGAGTAAAGTAAACTAATCATTGTATAATATATAAAACAAGGATTTTTAATATTGATATGTCCTGTACCAAATTATTTATTTTGTTAGGATTGATGTTTTATGTGTGTTTTGGTGATGCTTCTGTACAGTATAGCGGGTGTTCGGGGGTGCAAGATCCTCTATTTTTATGTCTTAGGGGATGTATGTGAAATATATATTTGAATTTTTTTATTGCATAAAAGCTATATTCGGGGAGGAGTCACTGGCACAATCACATTTCTTGCTCATCTGACAAAATTAGCTTGATTTTCTTATTTTTAACATTGGTATTTTCTAGAATGCATGAATTGAATTTAAATATTCCTCGAGTCCCCAAAAAAACTGGATAGGTGTTCAGTGTGACGCAAATCCTACTTGCAAGAGGTTTTATGCCACGTTAAACAATAAACAAGCTATACAATAAATACGAATGGAAACAATCACGTAAAACAATTGAATTTTATACAGTGCCTATATTTTATACATTTTACTTATTCTAATAATAATTATTTAGTTTTATACATTTTCTCCGTCAATTTTTATGTATGTACTGTACATAATATGTATACGTCCCTCAAAACAAGCCTATTTCAAGTGTATTACCTCTATTCCTCCGAGATGGCGCATTCTCTATGTTCTGAAGATTGCGTGAGTGAATTGTAGCTCTCAATATCAGACCCTCGAGAAGTTCAAACACTTTCACTCGGTGTAGTAATTATGTACGTGATGACTAGTTTACTTACTTCTTTTCAGTCTCAGCCCCTACTTCCTTCCGTGCACTTCATGACTACATCGTGAGAACCATGGCTTAGTGGCGTCATACTTAACATCAGCTGTAAACAAAAGAAACATACAGCATAATTCTCACAGTTTGATAACCACGGCTGGGTCAAGGAATAATTCTTTTAATTTAGTTTGCACTTGCACCTTAAATAATCTAACACATAACTTTGGATTAATATTATTCTCCCATATAATAATTGTAATACCCATCCCACCCGCATCGGCGGTCGCGTGGTCTAACGCATCACTCTAGTTTTAGAATAGAATACCGGTGACAGGGATATCGAGATTCGTATCCTGTTAATTGTTTTTCTTAATTGGTTTTACACTCTCCCTTTATGCAAATTCTGATCATTTACTCTCACATTCTACCTTTGTCATACCTATTTCATAATTAATTTATGCGTATAACTTGAACGGGTACTTAAAACAGAGGGGGGAAATCTATCATGGCTACCTACATTTAATTACAATAATGGGGTATGTATGCGAGAGGTGTATTTTTAGGTGAAATAGTTCCGAATTTGGGTGTATAGAGAGCGAAAAGCCATTTAGGAAAAACCACTCCTATTACCCTCACCTAGGATTCCAACCTCAGCCTTCCTGTAAAAACAAAAAAACATATCAGATGGTCCTAACATCTTAGTCCTCACGTCCATAGAGGTGGATAATTTAGAATTAAAATAATAGTTTCTCCCAAGTTTTAAGTGAGAGTACACGTATTCTATAGTTGTTCAAAAAGCAGGAATCAGCGGTGGTTTGGGGGCACAGGAGCTGATGTAAGCAGCTTTGAAAATGAGGTCGAGGGTAAAAATGTCCCAAGGCTGGTTTTATTTCTTGTCATTAAATTTTTGGTTTGAATAATTTTAGTAGCATAAAAGTTATATAATTATTCTCGTATATAATGAATGTAGTATGTATTTTGAGTCAAATTAATTTATAAATCATGATCATATGTTCTACTGGTTTGAGCAATCTCATTTTTAACAGCAAAGTCGTGAAAATCTGAACATAATCTCGCTATTAATATGTTAACTACACACTATTTGTTACTCATACATATGTTTAAAATGTAAAGCTACGTTTAATTAAAATAAATATGGCACAAATAAAATATTATAAAAGCAAATACTTTGATTATACAAACTAGGACACGTTAGAGCTATTCTGAACACACGACTGACGTCAAACTGATATTGCACATGCACCAAAATTGACCTAAAGCGCTTGGTAGATATTTTACTGTTCTGTTCTTTACTTGGCCAAAATATTTTGCTTCTGTGGGAGACACTCCAAATTTTGTTTAATTTGTCTCTACATACATTCATGTGCCTTACCATCTTTACCACCCTTTCTCCATTTCACCATTTGACTGTGCTAAAAGCCGTTCTTAGCTTCTTGACTCTCATGGCAAACTCATATCCATGGTCACACTTGAATATTGCAAAGCTCAAACAAATCTGATACTGAAATATATTATGTTTGTGATCTCAAAAATATGTTTAAATATATATATTTTTAAATGTTGTTTTGGTTTAATTAGGCAGGCAATACTTTCAATGCTTACTTAGATAAAACACGCCTAGCAGGAATCAAACCTGGAATATTTTACTAAACTATACAACTAAATTTAACAATTGGTTTCAGTGGCCGCGGGGTCTAACGCGCTACTCTCGCAGTAGACTTGACTGTCGATGACGGGGAGATTGAGGTTCAGTCAGGTGTGAGGATTAGAGGTACTGAGGATTAAGCATGTTTTGTATTCTCCATCTACATAAATTTGGCTACACTTCCTTTGAATATAACCTTCCTAATCCCTAAAACAATTAGAGTATTTAGTGCATAAGTGTATAGCCCAAACGGGTAGTAATACGAGGTGTATATATATATATAAATTTAATAATTATTTTTTAAACAGTGATTTGATATATTTTGTTGAATGTCAACACATTAGATTTAAAAAAATAGCCTAGGCCTACAACCGATCTTAAATTAAACATTAATCACCATGGTTGTAATTTATGAATCTCTAGAAAATAGTAACCAAAAGTTTGATACACCAACTCAAATGAAAATAATAATGGATGTTGAAACTTAGGATGGGCTCAGACTTTGTAGTCCAGTGAATAGAACGTTTGGGTGACTAAGAAAAGTTACCCTTCTCAATTCCTTTGTCAAACTAATTTATTAATCTTAAGCTAGGTCTACAAATCATATTTGTGTTTGTCGTTAATGTTAGCCAAATACTGTAGTACATCCTTTGAGGGATTGTTGAGGTTTAAGTATAAGTGTTCTGTCTTTGATAAAAATAAAAATCACGTCTTGAAATAGCCTTTTATTCGAAAGTGGGCGTTTGATTCATACAATAAGTCTTGGAGCTGCTAGTCGGATCGCGCGTTTAAGTCTCTAGCTTTACATTTGCTTACATTTTGTATGTTTATTTTCCCTGCTTTCTGACTTTCCGCATATTTACACAAATGGGACTGGGACGTTGGTTGAATTGCGTGGAGGGAGAGTGAGAAACTATATAGGGAAAACCACCCTCAAAACAGCCGATGGTATTCCAACCCTTATCTCTACAGTTTATACATAATGCATAGCTAACAATGAATAGTTCATAAATTATAAATCACAATTCATAATAAAAATGCATTCGTTTACATTAAAATGTAATGACTCAAATGGATTGATTTTGTATCTCTTGGCACCAGCTTAAAATCTTTGCTCTAGTAAATAAAGTATCTACAAATCATTTTTCATTTATTTGAGGTTTTTAACGTACATTTTCTGAACCAACTGATTAGATCAGCACACAGCCTGTAAACTAACTTAAATTTATAATAGACACAACATCCAGCCCCAGGTCGTTAATTCATCACTGTGAAAGGGGAAACCAACATTTCACCAATGATAAATTGTTCGACCATATTAGGAATCAAACTTGGGACTCTTAGCTTAGTTGGCAGACACGCTACGGACTGAGCTAATGTGTCAGACAAACAATACTTATTTAAAGTGTTCACTTGGAAAACAACGGTTATTATATTATATATTTTAAACATAAAGTTAACCTAATGTAAGTAGTGCCTGTACTGTTAAATAAAATTTGATTCTTTTTTTAGTTTTGGTTTTATTATTATCATGAATATTAGAATAGACCTATTTTTTTATGAAATAAAAGTTGTAATATTTTCCCTTTATTTTTAACCGTATTTACATTTGTAGTAATTTACACTTAAATAAAGAAAATGCTTTCATTATAAACAAGTATGGCTACTACAAGACTTTTAAAACATGAACAGAAGGTATTTTCTATCTGCTGTGTATATTGGCGTTTTAATTGGCTTGGAGCCTCTCCTTGCATTCTTATTGGCTGATAAGTTTCTAGTCTAAAGGTTGTTTATGCTCAAGTACTTCCATGCGTAAACAAATTAAAATTAAATAACTTTATGATCTGAACACTATTCACTGTATTTCGGTTGTGAACGCTATCATTGGAAGCAATGTGTTTCAATTCAAGGTGCATTTTGTGCTATGTACGTTAATAATAATTATTAGCTATGAAATCCAGACCATTGCGAGAGTTACGCCTTAGATCATGTAAACACTAACGTAGGGGACTTGCTAAATAAGCTTGAATAGTTAAATGACCTTTCCATCATAACATCTCGTAACCAGTCTATTAATCAAATCATTGGAAAAGGATCACTAATAAACATATTATTCCTTTATAAATTACTCGCTTAAAATATACTTGCTACTTATTACGGTGTTATGTTAACGATATATTCAACTGCCGGAGATTTATAGGTCAGTATTCGAATCCCAGCCGGGTTCCCTTGGGGTAGTTTTCCGCAAGTGGTTCATTACTCTGTTTTCTCATGCATTCTTTTCGTGAATACATTACCTTCCCCATCCCTACCCATCGATAAATCTACTAAATAGCCCTTCTGTCAAAACATATTAACTTAATATTCACTGTACCTCTTGAGAAGACACCACTTACACAGATGTTACCATATGAAACACTTACACGTGAAGTTGCCAGTATACGGACTATCATCATTAATAACCTACCATACACAGGGTTAGAGTAGTATATGACTTAAAACATAGCTTAATTTAAGATAAAGACATGTGTTAATAAATATTATTCAATATTGAAAAGCATTATGATTAGCCTACTGAATACAATAAAATTACTAACTCATTATAAGTAATCTGGTATCAAACCAGAGTCTCAAAGATTCACACCATCATCGATCCTAAGGGATGGAAATAGAACATCAGTTTGGATACCATTTTACTGCTTGACAAACTCAACTGGCTTTCTCAGGATCCGAAACCTATAGTTTTCGTTCAAATAAAGGTATAGTGTGCCTCGGTTGATCATAGACTAAAAGAAAACATCATATCCTCCTCAATTGATTTGTTTTGTATTTTTCTTAAAATTAACATTTCATAACTTGGTATCATACAATTAGTATTAGTTGCAGATAGCTCTAACGGTAAAACGTGTAGCACTAAGAAAATAATGATGTTGTGTGTTTAACATTCTTACACTAGTAGCACCATGCAGGAACTTCCTTACCATAGAATACATCAACTCATTTGTTCACTTCATGGTGAAGTACCACTTGAAGGAACAGATTGGAATATCCATAAACAATAGGCTGACGAGTTTGACAAGCTATCGGGAAAAATCACATTGTACTTGTCTGTACTAAATTTTAAATGTAAGATTAGATCCTATATATTTAGTATATTTTGTCAATTATAAACTTAATTAATGAATTACAGTGCATACATTTCGTTTCTAATAATTTATACTTGTATATAGACATAAATGCATTAGTGGTAAAATCTTTTAATGCGTTTGTATTCAAATACGTCATTTCTAAATACACAAACATATATGTATATGCATACATATATGTGTAAGTATATATATATATATATGTATATATATATATGTGAAAATAAGCCCATGAGATACTGTAGGGGATAATATTATTGGAATTATAAGCTACTGGGACTAGACCAGAATCTCTTAGGATAATGTACAGTCCTCATAAATATTATTAATATAGCAACTAAGAAATAACTCCTAAGCAATCAACTATTGCAGTAGGATCCAGCTAAACCATTTTAGTAGAAGTGTTGACACAATATAGTCTGGAGTGGTCATTTTGACCGATTTAAGAATTCATTGTTTCATGACATCCATAATTGTTGAAGAAACATATTGGTGGTGCCTTATGACTTTTCATAAAATAGGGTTTTAGCTGTTATCAAAAAAAATCACGTCTCTCATAAACAAATAGAACTGGCTGTACAAAACATTATATCTATAAGACCCAAGAGCGGTCACTTTGACTGCTGTAAGTACAGGTGACCAAAAATTTTAAATGGCTTAGGGCTAAATAGTGAACAGCAATACCTTTAGGAATGCAAAATCATATTTGTCACGTATCTTAATTTATATTTCAATGATTCGTTAGTGTGAAGCAGCGTAGTGAGGAAAGCAATGGAATTCTATAAGCACGGCTATCAGCGGATTATTTTATTACTATCTCAGGAAATACATCCTACATTCTGCAAACAAATTTCTGCCGGAAAATTTTATTTTGAAGCTCATACAACCATACCTAAAAAAAAAGTGAAATATTACTATCATACTTTTCTTTACATCATTATTGAAGCTGGCATGGAAACTGAAAGAGGAGGAAAGGAGAATTGTATGTACAGTGAACCACGCCAGGATAGAAATACCAGAGTCTGTGAAGACATCTAAAACTTTGTTGTACGGAACCACTGTCTTCGGGGTTCAGGAGGACATTACATTGACTGTGTACCAGGGAAATAAATAGAAGAATGTAATGGTACTGAGATGATACACCTAAGTGTTGAAATACGTGCAATTGGAAAGAAGCTCCTAAAACAGTGGAGTATAACTCTACAAAGTATGGCGTTGACATTGTCGTCAGATCATAAGTAATCTGGTAAGAGCTGCTTCTCAGAGATGGCCAGTGCATGTTTTCTACAATATCCTTGAACTAGAAACACCCAATCCATTATTAATTTACAAGGTTACAAGTCAGAGAATCTCTCGGCCCTTATTTATACTTCAACTGGTGAACGAGCTCAAAACAAAACCACAAACAGCGCCAGTGTCAAGTGCCTAGTGCATGCAAGAGAAACAAAATGGTTGACAGTTACTCCACCTGAAACAAAGCTGTCGGTGGCAATTGTTCAGCCAGTCATTAAAGAAAGTAAATTGCCCCAAGTACACTTAGATTCTGTTAGCCTTGACCATTTTTCAAGTATCCCATTTTTTTTGTTAGTTATTATAGTATAAATATCTTTATTTCTTGTATAGGCCTAGTACAGTAGCCCAATGGCTTCTTTGGTGCTGACTGACAGCTTTAAAAAGTTACCAGACCGAATTACGTATACCTACGCCGAACCAGATGATCTGCAAAAATATGTGTTTAGCGTCAGTCACTTTTGACAGTCAAAACTTAGGTATATACCTAAATGTTGACTGTCAGAAGTGAGCTGTGAGCTGTCAGTCAGCACCAAAGAAGCCATGGGGCTACTCTAAATAATGCATGTTCTAACTCTTCATATTGTAAATTTCTAGAACATTTTTTATATAATTCAGTATAGCTTATTATTTTCAAATGTAGTCCTAGTACTATGTTATGTGAAATATGTAACACGAAATAAACGTAAAGAGTAGTTTTAAATTACTATTATTATCATCTTTATAATCAAGCATAGTAAACTATGGATTATCTTAGCTGATGAACTGATTTATTCTTTCAAATTGAATTCCAACCACTGACTCCTAAATGTTTCACGTCCTCTAATTCTATTCGTCCCTATACGATATATAATATAGTTTATTTTTAATTATATATGTTTTTAAGCATTCCAGTATAAAATATACAGGATGTCCCAAAATTACTGTTCAGTAAAGTATCACGTTCAGTACTTTGTTACAGTTCTTCCTATAACAGATGTTGAAAATTTCCCGTCCGGGCCTGAAAACATCTCTGTACACGCCTCTTCATATGGTGATATGTCACAAAGAGGTGTACCCAGATATATATTTAGGCCCGTGGGGGGGCATTTACAACATCTGTTATAGGAAGAACTGCATGAGGTACGTAGTTAGTACTGCACCGTAACTTTTCGGACATCCTGTATAAATGCATGTTAATAAAAATAAATTACCAGCCGTCATCCAAAAGTATGCTACAATGTTATAAAACATATATTTAAAGAAATAGTGCATATTGCATATTGTTTATGAGAAGAGTTCAGTATGACCGCTGATGAGCTTTCTAGGTACACGTATGTGCTTGAGCCTCCTTACCCTCCACACAAGGGTGTAGAAAACTAATTTTTCTACGGGGACAGGAGGGTCCAGTGGAAGATGCTACTATACCTTTATCCAGTGGTAGTTTTTGGACGAGTATATCGACCCCCGCCTTTCTACGCGCTTTCCTCTATAGTATTTACTAGAAGCTACTAGCGCTGTTTGGTGTAATTTTATAAAACTTCTCATCTTCCTTCTGTACTATCTACAGCACAGGTCAAGCGAGGTTTGATTATGCAAAACCAAACAACCTTTATGACCTTTCCACCTTTGTGATGATTCGTCGGAGGCAACTTTCACACATCCCTGACATAGTCCTACGGTCAACTGCTTTACAGACTGCCTGAAAGGGTAGAGTAGGTGGTGGTGTACATACAAAAATAAAAATCAGTCGATCGCAAGATGAGCTTTCAATAATATTATTATCAAAATTTTAACCCATGTTTCAAAATTTAAACTGACTTGTGAACACTACTGATTTTACTATGGTGCTGTTTGAATGACTCTTGGTGCAAAATAACTGATATTTATATTTTAAGAATCCTAACCAAAGATCACAGGTTTAATTCCCGTGTTCGTGAGTAATTTTTAAAATTATAAAAAGCTATAATTTTTTTTAGAGGGTATCAGCTTCAATGTTATATATTTCGTATTGAGCTAATTTCACATTTAGATGAACCAACATATTATCCTTCAAAAACTATTTGAGATAAAGTCATTTCACTTTCGTTTTTATACATTTTAAATATATTTAAATGACTGTATGATAAAAAGTAAGATAGTTATTGTTTAGTAAACACCGATAAAAATGTTTAAACAGTGTCTTAAGTCAAACACTGATATGAAAAATACCTAATTTCTGTGTAGGTCAAACACCTACACGAAAACATTAAAATTGTGTTTAGGTCAAACACCTATATTAAAATATTCCAATTGTGTCTAGGTCAAGCACTGATATTAAAACATTTCAAATGTGTCTAGGTCAAAGACTGATTTAAAAAAAAACCATTCCAATTGTGTTTAGGTCAAGCACCTATATCCTGATATTATTTTAGTCTATCTTGGTATTCTCTTTGGAAATAAACCTTTTAAGTCTATTATTTGCAAGTGGATACAGTTCAGGATTTTGTGGATATTATGAGAATGGATACAAATCAGACTTTCTATTTGTGGTGCTTCTTTAAGAAAATATCTGAATAAAGACCATTCAGAATGGATAAAATTCAGGATTTTGTGGATATAATGCAAATAATGACAGTGGATACCAATAAGGTTTTTTGTTAAAGTCGTTTATTTGAAGACTGTCAGAATGGAAACAATTCAAAATGGATAAAATTCAGGATTTTGTGGATATTATGAGAATGGATACAAATCAATTTTTTTTAATTTGTGGAGCTTGTTTAAGAAATGTCTGAATGGATACAATTCAGAATGGATACAATTCAGTCATATCATAATAATACGGTATAGCAGTAGTAAGTAGATATAAATTATTGTTTACATGGTTGAATAATAGGTTAGTAATATTATAGCTGTAAAAGCCTTAACCTATTTCAAAATTAACAATAATAATTATTAGTAATAAGTAATAACTTAATATTTTTCTCTAATATTATGAGATTTTGTTTCCTAATTTTGCTAGTTATTAATAATATATTAGTAGATTAGCTAATACTAGTAGTAGATTTAAACATATAGCTCTGTTTCACTGACATATTAGACTTATGAAAAGTTTATAATAATATAAGTAATTTTTTACTAATATATTGTAATTAACAAAACAACAAATTTCTATTTATTTAATAGGATGATTCGTTCATTTATGAGTGAGTTTGAAAATTAGTAAAGAATTACAATGTCCTCTTCAAAATTAGAAAGACTCCTTTTATAGCATGAGAACAAAAGGAAAGAGAGATTCGTCCAAATGTTACTCAGCCAAATGAGCAAGAAAATATAATCCAATCTACAAGGTTTAGGAAAGTTGAATACAGCTTTTGCTTAAACTATTAAATTTTTATTTGTTTGTATAAAGTAAACATGTTGTTTACATTTTATTTCATCAAGACATATTGTGAAAATAAAACATAATGAATGTCTTTCCATATATTATACAACAAAAGGTAAAGACGAGATGATTAAAATTATACATGTATTATTTGTTTGAACTATAATTGGTGGGCGCCACTCCTTGTAACTAGAAGAAAAAAACGAACCTCTAGCTCAGCTAACTCTGACAGTGGCACGATAGCTCTTAACACTCGAGACCACTGGGTGTGATCGGGAACGTTTTCTGGATGATGTAATTTTAATTATACTACCTTACCTACAACAATGGCATGCTGTAGATCTCTACAAGAGTTGAAGGAATACTTAAAAATAAAACATGAACAATTTAAATAAAATGGATCACTGAATAAAATGTACTAATTTAAACTATCATAAAAAATTGAAACTTTTGTGGGTTTTTATTATTGTTTCATTATTACCACATCCCAATCCTACCTATAGAATTCCGAGTAAATACAATTTTAATCATAAAAAATACAATATTGTATTACATTTATTCTTAAACAAAATTAATCATTTAAGAATAATAATCTCAGAACATGGTTAAATTTAGGAGTTTAGAATATATAATACCGGGTAAAAAGAAAAATAACAGTCATGCGCATGCGTTAGAATAAAATCATGGCCGACGTTGAAAATAAATAAAGGCAAGTCAACAAACTCCTTAGAAGGATAAATATGTTTAACAAAAAAGTAAGTGTTCATCCTTAGCCCCAAATTTATTATTTTAAATAGTGTTAGACAATCTTCCTTCTGTTTTTTTTAAATGGATATAAATAGTATTATTTTGACACGCACGGCAACACAGTGCATTTTTATGCTGTGGATGAACTTTAAAACACATTTTTTATTTCAACCAAAACAAATTAATAGATTGTAAAATATTTACAAATTAGAAAAATATAAGGAAATACACGTGTGGGGTGGCGAATAACATTACAACATCATATTAAGAAATACTACAAATCACCTATGTGAATATTGGGTTAGATTAGATAATTACTTTAAATTTAAAGCAACCCCTGTATTTTTGAACCTTATTAATTTTAAACAAAACAAATATATTGTTGTCATTTTCAATTTAAAATATACATTTTGTCTCCTTTTATAAACATTTTTAACAGAAACTTTCTAATCATACACATAGTAAACAGGCTAAACATTCAAATAACATAATCTAAAACGGAGCAGATAGCTCATTATAGATATTGGTGGAAATTATGAAGATCCTAGATGCATTGTGGAACACATTTTATTATAGCTAATAATTATTATGGTAATGTTTCAATAAATACTAGCCCTAATACAAATACACTTGTGAAATAGGCTACAGGGGTCATGATATACGGTCAATGTGTAAAGATAATAACTCTTTATATTGTTAAAAGAGTATGGGATTCATTGTAGTAAGAAAATTCCGTAGTTATGGTAATAAGGCCAATCAGTATTAAGTAGAGTTCAATCACTCTTTACATTGTTGAAAAAATAGTTGTGAAACAATAGACTCATGATAATATGGTCTACCAGTAGTAGAAACAAATAATTACTAACATTGTTGAAGATTATGTTAATTACTAATTATATGGTTGTGAAACCCTGCGGTCATGATAATACGGTCTAGCAGTATTAGAGACAAGTCATTACTAACATTGTTGAAGAATATGGTAGTGATATAGTAAAGAAATTTTGCGGTCATGATAATACGGTCTAGCAATAGTAGAAACATGTACTTATCAACATTGTTAAAGAGTATGGTAGTTATACAATCGTGAAACGCTGAAATCATAATAAAATGGTCTATCAGTAGTAGAAACAAGTCATTACTAACATTGTTGAAGTGTATAGTAATTATACAGTAGTTAAACATTGCAGTCATGATGAAATGGTTTATCAGTAGTAGAGACAAGTCATTACTAACATTGTTGAAGAGTTTGGTAACTATACAATGATGAAACCCTGAATTCATGATAAAATTGTTTTTAAGTAGTAGAGACAAGTACTTACATACATTGTTGGAGAGTATGGTAATTACACAGTAGTGAAACACTGCAGGTGATAATATTGTCTAGCAATGTAGTAGACACAAATCATTATTCACATTGTTGAGTAGTTTAATCATATAAGTGTGACTCCTATTTATTAATGTAATACCGTCTAAAATTAGTAGATAACAATAATTATTTATATTTATAGTGTGGAACTAAGGAATTAATTATTTGGTGGTGTCATATAGATCAGCGATTCTTAACCGGGGCCGTGAAAGGCCTTTTGGGGGCCTTGAAAAAGTAATTAAAAATGTTATATGCTTATTATTGAAGTCAATTATATTAAATTTTACGTTTTGGAAGAAAGAATAATTCTGTGATCGTAGGCATGTAAGTTCAGTAGACTCAATTTTCCGGGATAATGGAGGAGAAGCACGGATAATAGAAATCACGGATAGTACAAATAATCCCCATCTGTTTACCATCGCCATTCAAAATTTGCTCCCTTTGGTTCTACTTATTTATGTGAAAAGGGACTTTCTACACAGATAAATATTAAAACGAAGCAGAGAACTCGACTCCAAATGGACTCTTGCATGTGAATAACATTAGGTAATACAATTATAACAAGAAAAGACAAATTAGTGGAAAGTGTTCAGCAGCGGAGGTCCCATTAAATACATTTAGGTAAGATAATTGATTTTTTTATTTGTTTGTTATATTAAATAAAGCTACTATTTTAGAATAAATTTTAATGATTAATATATTAGTAAAAACTTGGGGGCCGCGAAAATATCTTAGGATGTTTAGGGGGCTGCGAGTAATAAATGTTAAGAACCACTGATATAGATAATATATATATATATATATATATATATATA
>CABFVX010002376.1:40957-82068 GCA_902151425.1 Timema shepardi | reverse complement strand
TATATATATATATATATAATAAACATGTTTTTATCATCTAGTGAATAAGATAATATGGCACAACATTAACAGGTAAAAGAACTAATATCCCTTATAAAGTTTATTATTGAAATATACCTCGTATTTTATGAACGTTGGATTATGTGTTGTGTTGTTTTGTTTTGTTGTGCACCACGTCATACTACTCGTTTGGGCTATCCACATGTGCACAATATTGGTTTAGGGATGAAGGTTGGGCTTATAGGGAATGTGCCAGGATCGTAAATCTAGTCTATTGCGAGAGTGATGCCTTTTAGACCATTAGACCAGATAAGCTGGTGATCTGTGTTATTAGTCTAGTTGTATCATCTAGAGGGCAAGATAACATAGTCGAACAGTAGCAGATAAAGGACCTTATACCCCTCACGAAGTGGATCGTTGAGATAATCTTCGTATTTCATCAGAAACAGATGATCTGAGGTAATCACAACTGGGTCACTTCTCGCGGAGATTCATTTCTTCTCGCTAGAAGGCTGCTCCCCTAGGGGGTTCTGGACATGGCTGAGATATGTGGGCTCAAAATACCACCATTCATCGTGACGCAATCGTCTCTTTTTTTATATAAGAATAAAAGTGTGCTGAGAATTAAAGAGTAATGAATACTAAGCCATGGGCGGAAACATACACAGTAGTATAGATCAGATATCTGATGCCACCCCCCTCCCTCCCACGTTGATGTTTTACCACTTGTATTTAGAAATTTAAAATCTGATTTATAAACATAAAGTTAAATTTTTAGAATAAACTTTTATATTTTTTAACTGAAATTAATAATGCTATGTTATTTTTCCCCTAATAGAAATGGTAAATATGATGTACATTTGTTAATAATGAATCCCGGTATCATTTGAAATGCGTGAGTGAATGCACATAGTTGAATAAGTTCCTTTCAGATAGGTAAAAAAATAAGGGTCGAAATTATTGTGTGTGTGCAGCACATTTTTCAAAATATGAATTGAAAAAACATTCTAAGGGCTCAATATTATAAAGAGGTTGATTATCTTTATTACTATACATCGTGTACGTTTGTACAACGCCACAAATTTTACTGGTGGGTTTTTAACGCACTACTAAAGTTTATTAATATTTGTAATCTTGAGTGTTTTATTATTATTATTAGCACCGCGTCTTACTACCCATTCGGGTTATACGCACTTACGCTAATGTGTAATGGTAGGGTGATTGTGTGTGAGATGAAATGGAGGACCTACAGTTTAACGTGGAATCCGAGCCACGGTGGAGACCTGGCATTCCCCACATTCACAAGATGTCTTATCAGAGGTGAAGGAAGGATTTGGTAATCAGAAAAATCTGTGCCGGGACCGGGGATTGAACCCCGGCCGCCAGCATAGAAGTCTGACACCTTACCCCTAGACCGCCAGGTCACCCTTTTATTATTTAATTCAAAATATTTAAAATTATTAAATTTGTATTACACCTGAGTTATTGTTTGGATGTAGTAAATCTTACAAACTGTATCATAGCTATTTCTAACATATTTCTCTTGATCTAAATAGAACAACATATCAGCAATTTTTGACGCCGAATAGTGTTTTTAAAAAGAGAGTCTCCAAATGAGAACATGGCTTGTATATTATATATTTATGAATAAGGAAGTTATGTACTCCATCTTATATTAAAACATACCAAACTGTGATTAACTGTTTTAGAGTAGAGGACAGGTGCGGCCATAGTTATTGTCAGCAAACAACAGAAACTTTCATCCGTTTGAAATCAAACGTGGGTTTCCTAGAGGCGAGTGAAATCAGTTGACCGAGTAAAGAAATCACTTCTGTCTCGACCTAGACATTAATCTCTCTTGAAGCACAGGACTGAGCTCCAGCACATGAATCCTGCAGGAAAGGGAGATCAGTTGACCAAGTAAAGATATCACGTTTGTCTTTACCATGGGCACCAAAAATGGGGTGGGGGCATAGATACATTCACTCCCTGTTTTCTTACAAGGGGGCAAGGATCTTGGAAAAATTGTTTAACAATTTGCTTATTATTCTCGTGACCAATAACAGTGAAGAAGCTTGATTAGACTCATCCTTTATTTTAAACTCATATTTCTGATATTTTATGGAAAATACCATAGTATAAAATATATTTAAATTCTAAGTTCTTGTTGAGGTTAAATATAAAAAAGTAAGGCAATGAAAAATTGAAATGAAAAAAAATTCTTGGGTCACCCCCTTAGGTTTTATGAACGAACTATCTGTTTACCAAACCCTTCCTTCACCTCTGACAAGACATGTATTAATCACAACTTGTGAATGTGGGGAATGCCAGGCCTCCACCTGAATGCCAGGCCTCCACCGTGGTTTGGATTCCACGTTAAACTGTAGGTCCTACATTTCATCTCACAATCACCCTACCATTACACATCAGCGTAAGTGCGTATAATTCGAACGGGTAGTTAGACGTGGTGCTAATAATAATAATATTTGCTAGAAATTTTCACCAAAAAGTTTAAATCATTTAGATTAATTTGATCTCCACCTCACCGATATTTGCTTCGCCTATATTTCATGCACAGTACCCATCTTGGACAATAACATCTTCGTGACCTGTGTATTGCGTAGTTTGTGCTATGAAGTCACGTAATTTATTCATAGTTATAGACACGTGATCGTGTTTTATTTTATCCATTTGCATACCATATACCTTTTGTGTGAAAATGATAGAAATTGGTTTATACCTAAAAGAGTGTTGATAGGACCTATTTCGAAGTGAAGGTTAGTTGAAAACTTTGATAGCAAAATTAAATGAAGAGAACTGCAAGTATTGGGAACCACTGTTCAAAATAAATTTATATTTTAAGAAAAGCAAATTGAATTATGAAGGTGAGCGAATTAATTTAATAATAACTAATAAAGCTAATAAATCCTACATCATAGCTGTATTTTTTTACGTACGTTGTCTCCCCTTCTACCCCCCTCCCTTCCCCCCCACGCATGTTTACTAAATCTATCCCGGACATAATGTCATTTTGGCCCCCTTACTCCCCGTTTTACTACCATGTGTTTTTACTCAACCTAGATTAACTTAGACGTAAGGTCCTTTTGGTGCCCCTAAAACCCCCTCCCCCGTATTTTTACTCGACCTAACATAACGTGGACATGACGTCATTTTGCTCCCCCCCCCTTTACCCGTGTTTTTTTACTCTTTTTAGCTTAAGCTAGACAAAAGGTCATTTTTCACTCTCCCGTTTCCAGATAAAAATAACGTTCCGATGACCCGAGTCTTGAATTAAAAATTGGTATGTCTTGAACAGTGATCCTCATGACATTATCAACAATAAACAGTAAACAGTCGTGTAAGATGACCTATTGTCCATGTCTTTGCTAGCTAATAATGGTACTTGAGTAAAGGAACGGTCAGAAATATATTCCATAGAGCATCATCAATAAGCTAATAATGGTGCTTGAGTAAATAATGGTCAGAAATATATTCCATAGAGCATCATCAATAAGCTAATTATGGTACTTGAGTAAAGGAATGGTCAGAAATATATTCAATAGAGCATCATCAATAAGCTAATTATGGTACTTGAGTAAAGGAACAGTCAGAAATATCTTCAATAACAACATCAAATCAACAATCACCAATAAATTAGAATGAGAGTTAAACTAGATTAGAGGACATATTTGACATATATGTAATAGATCATCAACAATAAACTAGGTTGAGCATGAAACGATATTGAGTGCTTCATTTTTTAGTATTTACAACTTAATATATACTATAGTAAGTTTAATATCACTGCTAGTAAATGCGATCCTCACTTATTTCCTGCTATAAAATCTCCACAAGGTAACTTTGGCTCACATAACTAACCAAACAATGTTTTTTATTATTCCTGTTAAGGTGGCCTATCAAACCAAAGCTGCTCTATAGCCAGGCGTGTCAGTCACTTCCACCATATCCTGTTTATAGCTAGCTCTTCCACTGCCCCTATTTCTCACGAGTTCCTCTTCACATGGTCTATCTATTTCTTGTTCTACCAACTTATATCTTTCCTTTCGGACGTCCTTCGTATACCTTATTATTTTTTATCACCGCGTCTTACTACCCGTTCGGGTTATACGCTTTAAGTACTAATTACGCTAAGGAATTAGGCATTGGGAGGGTTGAATTAGAGATAGTGAACCCGCATTTGCGTGGAAGGAGTGGAAAACCATTTATGAAAAACCACCCCCAGTTCACCCGACCGAGATTCGAGCCTCGATCTCCCCGTCCTCAGCAGTCAAGCTCAACACGACAAGCGCGTTAGCCAACTACGCCACCGAGGCGGGTCGTATACCTTATTGATGATCTCCGTGTATCTTCTAACAACATGTCTCTTGCATACTTTTACTACCACTACTATATCAGGATATGTGTATAGGTGGCATCATTCTCTATTATTTTTAATCATCCTCCGACCATTATCATGTATGGGACCTAAAATTTTCCTCAGACCCTCATTCTCAAAAACCTTTTAAAAGTAAATTCTTGCTTTTATTTGTTAGTGTTAACGTTTCGCATCCATATGTCAGTACAGGACTAGTGATAGGTTTTTATATTTTCAACTAATTTCTCCTTAACATTAGTAAGGATTTGATCATTTGAAATATAGCATAGAAGCATTTTGTACACCTGTTTGTATTCGTTCTATTATTTCAATTTCAACTAATTTTGTTTATTGACATTAGCTCCCATGTATCTAAAATTTTGTCCTCTTTCAAACTGTAGGATGCTACATTTAAACGTACGTGTGGTATCATTCCTACATTCCTCCATTAATTTCCAGTCTCACCTTTGATGCTTCCACGGCTAGTTAGATTGCCATATTTTTAAGTACTCCCTTATTTCTTCCTAATAACGCAATTTCGTTAGTGGGAGCTAGTAAATTGACTTTATTTCCAACTTTTACTCACTTGTTCATTTTTGTTATTTTCTTTAATTCTTATCAATTACAAGATTAAAGAGTGTCTGCGAAATAATTCATTGTGTCTGACTTTCATTCTTATTTAAAATTTCTCCAAGTAGTTCCCTCCTTTCTTGACTTTGCAGGTGGTGTTATTAATACATAATTTTTCATTAGTATAAGTTTATCTGCTACCCCATACTCTGTAACAATGTTCCTAACCTGTTTTTTGATAATTAAGTCATAAGATTTATGGACGTTAATGAACAAACAATGAGATTCTTTATTGAATTCCCGATTTTGTTAAAACATTATTTGACCTAATGTATATATATGATACACCGTAGATTTATTCCTCCTGAAGCCAACCTGTACTGCTTCAAGTTGTTCTTCTATATACTGATTTAATTTAGTTTATTTTTGTAAATTTGACAATTTTTGTGTATTTCATTGAAATACTCGCATAGTAAAGAATGCTATATCTTTAATTCGAATAGTTTTTTTTATATATTTTCAATAGACGAATTATTTTAAGTAAAAAACAAACAAAAAAGGAAAATGGAATTCTCCCATGTCCCTAACTGCTGCATGTGATAGCTTAAAACCACTACACCCTCCACATGTGTAACCAAGTTAAGCTAGAATGGGATACAATACCCTGAATTTGGTTGAAATAAGTGTTTAGAAAATTGAAACATTTTTCTTGCGTTAAACTTTGATAGCATTTTACTATATTAATTGTGTTATTTGTAGGTATTGATAATATCTATAAAAAGTGACAGCTACAAATAGCATAACTTGATGTATCAATATATTAAAATTGTTTTAGTAACTTTTCCAACTAGCAGATACTGTTGTTTTTTTTTTACCAAAATTAGGGTCAAGTATACATACACCTGCGTACTTAAACGTGCATGTGTTTAAGTAAGAAATAAATATGTGATTACTTGATTAGAAGAGAGGTGTGTCTTTAATCTGAACAGGAAGTAAGACGCGGTTCTAGATAAATAAAAAATAAATTAATAAAGAATAGGATAGAACAACCCCAGATAACAGGAGAAAGAACAATAGTTCGTAGAGTCAGACAAGGACATAATCCCTTAGACAAAGACAAGGGAAAACCTTGCAATACTATATTGTGAAGTGGATGCTAATGTATTGTAACAATAACTGCGTAATATACAAGTAGGAGGATAATAGAATTTCTAGGTTTCTTGTTTCCTAATATAAATAAGTTATTTACATTTATACTTGTATTGTTAGCAAGTACGAGGTGAATAGAGTTTGTTTGTTTTTTGCGCTTAAAGAGTATCCTAGGATAAATTTTAAACCATCAACAAAACAAGTTTGAAAATATTGCTAAAATTGCAGTAGGTCTATATAGTAGACCCCATAGAGCATGACATTGAAGGTCAGGGTTTTTTCTCTCTATTTTAACCCCTCAATATAATAATCAGACCATATTAATGATACAAATAACCATCAATCTGTAAAATAATTGGGATTGTATAGGATTTTCCCCAAATTATTGAGCTATTATTTACATTTGGAGTGTCCATTCACTCTAAATGGGTGTGTAGGGGAGGCGAGAAAGGGTAAGTGTTTTTGCTGAGTTTTTTTGGCAAAACTTATTTTGGCCAAATAAATCAAATATAATAATGGAGATTAATTTTCTTCGCATGTTGATATCAACAGTTCTTGAATATATGTCACGAGCATAGCGGAATTAGAAGAGAAATGTTTAAATGAAGAGAAAAAATTGCCATTGTATTTCAGGATATCCTTGACAAATTGTCAATGACTGTTGAGGTTACCATGTGAACAAATTAAATTCTATGTTTCTATTGGACATATTAATCTCTTGTTACCAAAAAAAAGTTTTGATTTAAAAACTTTAAAATATCTTCCCCACAATAATATTTTACTCAATCTACATAGCTATGAAACAATCATGGATACATATGTGACTGTTTCATTGAAATGGTTCAGGTAGGACAGCATTTTATTCATATTGATGTCAATTTAATCTTAAGGAGGTATGTGAATCTTTTACTAAAATACCTCATTTGAACTGTTTTTTCATTTATAAACTTGTAAGGCTTAATTTTTTTTTAATTCTTATGACCCTTAAAACGTCTTACACAACCCATTATGCTAGCAAGTGAAGTAAGTCTATACTCTATTACAGTAGTCAAGGCGTATAACAGAATAATAATACAGTGAGCATTGACTAATTTTAGATGATAGTTCTATAATACTAAAAATGTGCAAAGAGGCGCTCAGGGCCATAGAAACAGGGGTACGTGAGTACATTGTATAAACTCAATATTTGATTGAAGTACAATGCTATTTGTAACCACTTAAATCTGGGATGAGTTTAGTACCAATAGCTTAAAGGTATATATTTATTATTAAACTAATAATGGTTTATGTTCAGAAGATGTTTGCTGCTTTCCGATTATCTAAAAGGCTTAGTTTTATACATTTTAAGCGTGTCCATTTCCCGGGCTTCAATTTTGAAATTCCATATATTAAAACGTCATTCGGCCATCCATCCGGGAAAGTCTATTAATTTACAGTGGACGCCAAATTTCAATTCTCTACCTCCCCAAAACGTGTATCTATAGCCTCACCCTACCCCTATTTTCTATAACTCCCACATAGTGATTTCCAATTTTAAGATTTATTTTTTTAATTTGAGGAGTCCTTTACACCTTCTTGCCAAATTAAAATTTTCTATCACACCTACTGCAATATTTTTTATTTTTAATCCACCCTTTCCTCTATTTTCCGGGGTCCCATTTAAAATGTCAAATGTTCAAACTCTTATGGTTATTTGGCGTGGTCCCTTTACGTTACTTCTGAATTTAATTTATCTATCCCACTTGGAATTAGTTGTTTATATTAGTCTAGGGAATTTTAAAACCCACCCCAATTTTGCTAACTACTAATTATAAATATCAATTTGTAAGACTTATTTGGTTATCTGGAGTTGTTCTTCTACCTGACTGAAAAATTCAAAATTTTTACTACACCTAAAAGTATTTTTATGTTAAAACCCCTCCTCTATATTCCAGAGTTTCCCTTAGAAATTAAAAATTTTCAGTCTGTTATGATTATTTGGAGTGATCATTTTAGCTGCCTGCCAAATTTCAATTTTCTAGCCCACTGATAAGAATTTATTTATATTAGTTTTGGAAGCTTTGAGCTCTCCCTCCCCTCCCTTCCTTCCTTCTCTCCAACAAACCTCGAGATCCATCTTGCAGGTGTCATACTCCTATTTATGTTATATTCGGAGTCTACGATCCGAAAATCCCCAGATATTAAATTTCATCGAGATCGAGATCGGATGACATGATTTTTCTCACCCATTTCTGCCCTTTCTACCACCTTAGGGGATGAAATTTGTAAAGCCATAAAAAAAAAGTACTACCATATTTTAGAAAGAAGATCTTCATTTTAAATTTTAAGGCTTGATGTCCGATGGTTCAAAATATACATCAATGAATTTTTAAACATTAAATCCCCCCTCCCCCTTTTCAGCCCTTAGCTGTCGAGTTTAAAAAAAACCCATCGTATCTCTTTCCTAGGGCCTCAAGGGAACCTTTACGAAAATGGTAAAGTTTACAGGCTAAG
Organism: Timema shepardi; assembly: GCA_902151425.1. NCBI lineage: Eukaryota > Metazoa > Arthropoda > Insecta > Phasmatodea > Timematidae > Timema > Timema shepardi. The sequence continues at coordinate 73,481 of CABFVX010002376.1, read as the reverse complement.
GGTTGGGGTAGTATTGTAAATGGGTATGTTACTGAGTGGGTTTTGCCTCTTATCTACAGTATTTTTGTGTGTCTTGAAGAAGTGTATCGTGAACAATGTAAAAACTTTATTTTAACTATTAGAAAATGCCTCTAATATCCGGGAAAACATAATTTAATAGCTCATAGTAGCTCCTAATAACTCCCATGCTCAAACATTTCCAGGTGAGGGCCTCTCCATCCTCTTTCTTTCAAAGTTTTGCCAAACATCCAAATGATTTCGACACAGCAAAAGATTAAAGTAAAAAAAAAATCAATACTTTGATATCTATACCGTTAAAATATTGATTTTATTCTTCCAAATTAATCAATATTAAGCTTTCACTAAAATAGTTTTCTTGGAAAATTAAATAAATAGGCCTTATTTAAAAGTAGATAATTTTTATCGCTCAAAAGAAATTTACAAAAGCTTTAATGGCGTTATTCAGAGAAAATTTAGAAATAAAATTGAATTATTGTTGATGATAGTGACCTGGATGGTTATAAATAAATTTTGTTTTTTTGATTACATGATCTATATATATATATATAGATCATGTAATGGCGTTATTCAGAGAAAATTTAGAAATAAAATTGAATTATTGTTGATGATAGTGACCTGGATGGTTATAAATAAATTTTGTTTATATATATCCCCATCTCATTGTATTATTTAGCCTTTAGCGAAGTGGATTAAGAACCTAAAAAATGCGTTTGCAAATAACTTCCGAAAAACATTGCCATGCAATTTTTACCTTAATGTAACATCTACATACATGTTAACCTTGTAATGCTGAATTCGTTAATATTTACCTAAATTATTGTAATTGAAAATTATATTATCATATTTCTGTTTTCCATTAGAACTATATAATATCGGTATTTCGCAATTCTTGTTGGTTTATTTACTATATAACTGAGAGGGCTGTAGACATAGATATTTAACTACAATGGTCAGAATAAGAAAGGATAGTTTTTAATTTTAGAACGTTTCCAATTAGAGATCTAAAACTCAATGTGAATTTTTCTATAAATCTAAAGATTATTACTCTCTTTATTTGATAAAATAATATGTTTTATTTTTAGAGACATCCTTTTCTATTCAGTCATTATACTAACTGAATTCTTGAAAATTCAAATTTCATTTTTACTCGCTTTGCTTGTATTTAAAAATAATTAGATCATTTTGAAACGTAATATTGGTTAGCCTTGATAACGCTGACAGAGAGATTGGAATTGCAATGTCAACACATTTATAAGTGGATGATCATGAAAATGGCGGCCAAGGAAAGATTCAAATTACGTTGGCGGGAAGGGAGGGAACTTTGTGTCAGGAAATTGCTATTCACATGGCAACATCCTCAAAGTTGTTTTAATATGTTCAATTAGTATGGTTTTACTTTCACGGATAACAAGTTTTTTAAACATTAGAATACTTAAATTGCACAGTGCATATATTGTCTTAAAAAGGCAAAATAAAAATCCTTTTGTATTTTTAGAAATATCTTGAAAATATAGACATTGCATAGCCAAGATGTAAAGAGAATGGTTGATTGGTGCTACTACGTAACTTGAGTTGAGGGAGCCGCTTGTAATATAATCTATAAGTAGGCCTTGCATTTAGTGAGGTATGATCCTTGAAGCACTAATATGCAAAGAGGACTCGCCAGAATGTGCGGTAAGATGGACTGAAGATGGCGGTAGAGAGTGTTGACGAAGCAGGGGAGGGGAGACTAAGAGAATGTAGGCTAGGTGAGGATGTAGGACGGCTATATACACCGGCACCACTCGGGAGCTTCAGTTCAGTGACTAGCGGTACTTCATACAACTACAAACACACACTAGGTGAGTACCATCCTCCACAGAGATAGGGTTATTAGGAAATGTGCATGTTAAGTTGGATATCTGACATTATTCTATTCAAACTAAATCTACAAATTAATTTAAATTAGTTGAAAAATGACACTTAGACATGGGAATCGAACCCAGGAACTTTGGATTAGCTCGCACCAATACTCTACCACTGAGCTATCTAGGATTCGTCCCTGGCAGCATAACAGCCCTCCGGAGTCCCAGGTGACTGTGGTATCTGATAGATCGCGATACTTTTGGTCACTCACATACAGCTGATGATTCCACACGTCCATCATAGACTCAGCCTTAAGATATGAGTGAGGAATGGCCCTGAGCAAGGGATGAATCACGGATATTTGAGTGGTAGAACACTGGCGCGTTAATCCAGAGGTCCCAGGTTCGATCCCCGTGTCTAGGTATCATTTTTCAATTAATTTAAATTAACTGAAATGTGGTCACCTCCACGGGGACAGTACCGTAATTACAATAATTTGCAACCCATCTTTTGATATTCATTAAACCTACACAGCTCAGGGACTATATATTATCCACCTTTTAGCAATGCATTAGAGAGAGCTTTGATTACAAGAATGGAGAAGTTTTTCTATCGCTTGTCCCAGGGGTGACTCAGGTTTATGTGTATACCAATGTAAATTGCTAAAATCTCACAAAGAATTACATGGACCGATATTAGCCATGTTAAACACCGCACAGCCTGAATGCCAGAGAAATATGTCAAAATATAGGGCCTGATAATCGAAATTAAGAATCATAGAACTAGAACTAAAAGTGAACATAATAATATATTTACTGCTTTCGTGAAAGGAAAGATTCTGTTGGTTTTTATCCATTAAATGTTAAAGTCCCAAATATATTGGAGAACAAACATAAAAGCAAGTTTCAATAATGTACCACTGAGTGTGGAAATAAACCCAGGCTTTAAGTATTGTCTCTCACCGGGTATCAAACTCAGGAACCTGATCTTAGTATAACGGTATTCTACCAACCAATCTCTCCCAGGAGTCAGCTGTGACATCATTAACGTCCGAAATTAACAGTAGTTTTTCATGACAACACAAAGGACTAATTACACTACCTTACTCCCAATATTAGTTGAGTTGTTAGTGCACCTGACTCAGCCGGGGTTTGATACCCACAGACTGTATTTCTTTCCCCGCTGGTATTGAGCATCGTTTCTCCCACCGAATACTTGTGCCATTCCTTAATAGTTACCCTCATATTGTCATATTGTGTACCTTGAAACGACTAGCATAGATTGCTCATATTCGTCATAGGTTTTTTATTGTTTGACCTACAAAGCTGGCTGCAGTATTACTGTTATGTTTCCATCTCACTTCCACCAGTCCTAGATGGGTGCGCTACAGAGCGAGTGGGTCAATTCAATATTTCAGCCGACCATGAAAATACAGTTATGGATATAAAAACCGCTTCAAGTGTTGAGTTTTTAAAGAATATTTTAACAAATACTGTTTATTAAAAAGAGCATTGCGTTGGCAGAAATCTATATGTTTAAAAAAATATTTTTGAAAATATAATCCCGTTTTTAAAACATTTTTTCCCTCGTTTCAGAAATGGAAACTAAATATTAATGAATGTTTGCATTCGGTGTCATTTTATAGTTGTCAGTAAAAACAATTTAATATTTTGTGTATTCAAGTTTATTGGTTGAAGCTTTTAATAATGGGTCAGTTTTGAAGTGACATGTTTAGGATGTAGTGGGCTGCCTTATTTTTTAAACTTAACCAGAAATGAATTTTTCACAAGTTTCTAAACAATTTAATTAGTCAATTTCACATAAAGTAATAATAAAAATTTGGAAAATCTATCCATAGCAGAGATAAGAATGATAAATATTTGAATTAAATTAATTAATTACTGTCTATGAAGGGCAGGAACAAGCCTAAATTATTTTTGCTTATATTTATGATCTAGCAAACGAACAGTTTTTGCAGTGATATATCTAATATCTCCAAGTGATTAGTAAATTATTCACCCCAATTATAAGGCTAAATAAACTAGTGTTTGTAGGGTCAAAATGGTCCAAAATCGTTTGAGGTAATTAATTACACGACACATAAATATTATTTTTATTAAGTATACTACTACATTTCAGTCAACACTTCAATAAACCAAATATTAGCTTTTAAAATTGAGCATTTAGGGCTTATAATGGGGGGAATAGTTTATGGTTGAACTATACATCTCCAATTAATCTAAATTTTTACCATTAAAATTTGTTATTTATACTTCTCCAAGAGAAGTATGTCAACCACTAATCTATATCAAGTGAAATATGAAAAATACATTTCACAGCATTCAACATTTCTTTAAATATCTTACCCGCCTCGGTGGCGTAGTTGGCTAACGCGCTAGTCGTGTTGAGCTCGACTGCCGAGGACGGTGAGATCGAGGTTTGAATCTCGGTCGGGTGAACTGGGGGTTGTTTTTCCTAAATGGTTGTCCACTCTCTCTCCACGCAAATGCGGTTTCACTTCCTCCAATTCAACCTTCCCAGTCCTAATCCATCAGCGTAGTTAGTACTTAAAGCGTATAACCCTAACGGGTAGTAAGACGCGGTGCTAAATAATAATAATTATTTAAGTTATATTTCTAAAATATGCATCGCCAAACAATATAATATGTCCAAAAGTGATATTTATAATAAATAGTCATCTAAAGCCATCTATATGTCTCCTTGTGATTTATAATAATAATAATAATAATACTTATGTATCCCAATGATATAAAATAATTTTTATATTCAAGCAATATTTGTTTCTCATTGGTATACATAATATTGTTCACGTATTCTAGCATTCAATATTTCTTCCAGTTATTTTAATATTATATATCTATGCCAGGAGTTCTTAACCTTTTTTGCAATTACACACCACCAAAGGATTGCCCAATATGTCCTCATACTCCCTTTACCAAACTGTCTAAATCATCATCATCATCATCAACTCTATTAGGTACCAGTATGACTTCAAAATATAACAATTAAAATCGCACCCCTCTCCCAATTCACAAACCTGCACTTAGACATTTTCAATCTGATAACTTATTTAGCCATCTGAAGTAGTTCTTCTACTTGCCAAATCTAAATTTACTACCACCCCTAAAAGGTTTTTTCTATGTATAGACCAAAATTCCCTGAAACCCATTTTTAAATTTCCCGTTTCTAATTTTTTCTGGTTGTATGTGGTGATCCTTCTATATCCCTCTATCTAAAATTTAAAATTTGTAGGCGTAAATTATTCGAAGAATTCATGCGTAAGGAAGCACACGCATTTCCTTAAATAGAATATATATATATAGGTTTATTAATATTTATTAATAAAAATATATATTTATTTAAATTTGTATCTATATATTTATATAGTAGTAATGCGCGTGCTTCTTTATATATGTAAATGTACATATAATGTGTGTGTGCGCGCTTCCTTATATATATACTTTTAGTTGACAAGGTAGTCAACCTTCAACATAAGGAAAAGGGACTAGCTACCATACAGATAAGAAATATTAATTTTTTTGTTCTACTTAATTTATTACATCTTACAATGATTACACACTTATTAAAATTAATCCTTCTTAAATTCAAAATTGCATCACACATTACTAAAAGTATGAATATAACAAAAAAACATATTTAAAAAAAATCAAATTGAATGCCAACGCTTACCAACTTGAAATAATGAGAGAAATGTTCACTCATTAGGTTGGTTATATGTGAATAAAAAATTTCAAAGTATTTAATTATTGTAATAAATTACTATACAAAAATTGTTTTAAGAGTGTATTATTTATTAGCAGCTACTCGTATTCCAACCGATATAAAATATGTTTTCAACTAAGAATTTTTCCACAATTTAATTACTCTAGTACCCGCTTCAATGGCTACATGATCTAAGGCGCTACTATTGCAGTAGATTAGACTGCCAATGACGGAAAGGTCGAGGTTCAGATCTCGGTCGGATTTACTAAGGGTGTTTTTTCCACTATGGTTTTCCACCTTACCTCCACGAAAATGCAGGTATACTCCACAAATATAAGCTTCTTAATCCCTAAATCCATCAACGTAATTAATGCATAAGCGTATAAACCGACGGGTAGTAAAACGCGGTGCTAAAAAAAATAGTTCTTCTAGTGTTGGGAGACACTGTAATTCACCTCTCTGACATCATATGCCTAGCACTGTAGTCTAGTGCTGGGAAGCATTGCCATCATGTATCTGACGTCATATGACGGTCATCGTAGTATAGTGTTGGGAAGCGTTGTCATCACCTCTTTGACGTCATACGACAAACACACCAGTATTTGGAGGTACTGTAATTCACCTCGCTGACGTCATATGACGAACACTGTTGTCTAGTGTTGGGAGGCGTTGTCATCACCTCTTTGACGTCATACGACAAACACACCAGTATTTGGAGGTACTTTAATTCACCTCGCTGACGTCATATGACGAACACTGTAGTCTATTACTGGGAGACGCGGTCATTCAACTCGCTTAGGTCATAAGATGTGTGCAGCTCCCATTGTTTTGTCTGAGAAGTCCACTGAATACTGTTGTTACTTTACGTCGACTGCAACTGACACTCTTCCCTTGTTGACAATAAAGCATTCAAATTCTGAATTGTTCTAGATCAACTATGGCACACATATTCTATAGCTCATTGTTTAAAACTTCTTTTGATAGTCAGTCACAACTTTTTAACCATGTATTATACTTTTATGGTGAGTTAGAAAAGTTGAAGAAAAATATTGGATCATTGTTTAGAACATTTTGAAAGTGAAATTCATAAATGTTATCAGATCTAGTGGCCTGAGAGTGGTATTAACAACCTTACAGTTATTACATTTTCTTTGTGTATCACCGTGGATCTATACTCATAAAAGTGCGTATAACCCGAACGGGTAGTAAGACGCGGTGCTAATAATAATAATATACTCATAAAACGATTTTCAATTACTTTGGTCTTTTAATTAAGAATTATAAAGTTGTAATTAGCCTGGGGATGGGGTATGTTATTAAACTCTATAGGACCTATAGATATGGGTTGAATCCACTTTTTCTCAAATCAGATTATTTACTTGACCTATGGATCTAGAATCTTGAATCCTTATCCAAATCCTAAAAAACATAGTAAGTGTAACTATTTCACATTTGTATCTTTTTTCCTTTAATTTAGATTTTGTCCACATTAATTGGCAAATTAATGGTCTGGGGTCTGGCTGTTAGGTTTGATCAACAGTATTGTAGGGATAAGCTAAAAGTAATTAAGAAACCCTAAATCAGATTTTTTTCGAATCCTCTAATGTTGATTATCATTAAGTAATCAAGGGATTCAATAATTCCAAAATTTTAAAAAACGCCTCCATCCCTACTGGATTTTTGCTAAAGACTAATAGCATTTTGAAAAATAATCATTTTCAACCAACTTAAATCATCTTTGGATTCATAGAAATATATTTTACCATTACTATATACATAATTTTATCTAGACGTGCCTCAATTTTAAAACGTTGTGAGCTTGGCGTCCAAAATTTGTAAAAAATACTTTGATGATGGTTTAAGGTGCGGTAGAAGAGAGCGCGAGTAGTTTTACAGTTTTTATAGCATTACATTTTTTTGGCCAAAATAGATCAAAGATTTCTCCAGTAAAAACATAGAGTTTAGTTTTCTGCACATTCTAATATCAACATATCTTGAATATCTATCAAGAGTGTCCTGGAATTTTGTCAAAGCCTTTTCTCTTAATTTAAAAAGTTTTAACAAAATTCCAGTACACTCTTGACAGAGATTCAAGATTTGTTGATATTATCATGTGCAGAAAACTAAACTCTATGTTGCTACTGGAGAAATATTTTATCTATTTTGGCCAAAAAATGTATATTCTATAAAAATTGTAAAAATACTTGAGCTCCCTTCTGCCGCACCTTAACTAAACAAGCTATTATTTTTGTTTTGCGCATCTATTTATAATATTATTTAAATATAAAACTGACTCCTAGCCACGGAATCAAAAATCGTCACTGTGCTATTGGCAGCATAAAACCTTCTCGAGTTGAAGGTGGTTGCGTTATGTGATAGCGCGTGATCTTATTTGATCACTCATAAGTAGCTGACGATTTCTGCACGTCCATGACAGAGACTGCCTTAAAATATTAGTGAAGAATGACCTTAGCCAAGGGAGTACTTCTGAGTAGCTCAGTGTTTAAAGCATTGGCGTACTAAGTCAAAAGTCTCATATTCGATTCCCGTGTCAAGGTGCCATTTTAAATTTTTTTATGAAGGAAATACTTTCTGTTAAATTTAGTTTCTACTCTAATATTATTACACTGGCAAATATAAAAAAAAATAATTTCAATACAGTTTATAAAAAATATGTACAAAATATTTGTAAAATTAGGCATTAATGGATTTAAAATACATATTTTTCACCCATATGCAAGATTATTATACGCATATTTAGTTCATGTAGCCAAAAATTACCAGATTCGAAACTGTTGAGATATTTCTATTGATCAAGTTTGGCGGTCCTATCATACTTCATCGGCATCAAAATGACAATTCATTAGTAAAGTTGTCACATATAAAAAGAAAATTCTGTGCTGATATGTGAGCAAGTTATTAAAGTTGCACACATACACACAGATAAGCTATAATGTTGAGATAGTATGTGGTATAGTATAGCTGCCCTAGCATTTAGTGACAACTTTTTCTCTTCATGTAAAAAATTTCTAGTAAAATTCTAATATATTCATGATAGATACTCAATAACTATTTATATCGCCATGTTAAGAGAATTAAATTTTTGTTTATGCTGAATAATTATTTGATTCCTTTTGACAAAAAAAAATGTTTTGCTATAATAAATAACGGCTGAAACATCATCTTAACTCTTGTCTCCTACACTCCCACCTTAAGCACAGCACCACCGATTTATTGTTTATGGCCATAATTAGGTCGTGTTCAAGTAGAACATGATGGGTGTGAGTCCGGAGTTCACCTCCAGCCCCCACATGTGCTGTGTTCCAGGATGTAGGCCTGTAGCGCCGGGAGATACCTCATGATACTACGCTCTTTACATAACTGTATCACTTGTAGTCCTACCCACCTAGCTCAGGAGTCGGTTATAGAGAACTTGACACAATTGACGGCTAGCAGGTCCTCTATTACAAACATTTGCTGAACGTCAACCTAGTTGGAAATAATTATTATTTTCTTAGTAATACAGTACTATATGCATAATTATTTCTGAATAAGTTTACATTAGTCACTTTCAGCCAATGTTTGTAATAAGCCTCTAACCGTCAGTTGCCACCTTCCCTCAAAGAGATTAACCTAATTAGCTTTAAGCTTATTAGATAATTTAAGGTTTCAACTTAGCGATATTAATAAGTATTTTCTTGTGGGCGTTTATGGTCTTCTAGAGCTACAAGATATAAAGTCGTCTGCCAGATTTTCATGTAATTGTAATATGTAATATTGGAATAAGACTATGTAACTAATTAAATAGCTGTAGAGCAGAATATAGTAGACAAAACTTTTAAATAGTTAACACACGTTTTGGTGGCCACATGGTCTAAGGCGCTACTCTTGCAGTAGACTAAACTGCCGATGACGGGGGGATTGAAGTTCAAATCTCGGTCGGATGTACTGAGGGTACTTTTTCCAAAAGGGTTTTTCACCCTTCCTCTGTGAAAGTGTGGGCTCACTGTGTTAAATGTTGCTTTCCTAGTTCCTTAAGCTATTGACGTAATTAGTAAGCCCTACATAATCGTAAGCTCGAGCTAGTAGTAAGATGGGGTACTAAAATATATAGTTAGTAGTTAATCAAGTCATAGCCATCAATTATTTAGCTTAGTAAAAAAATACGCCATCATTCTATTTTCTTGGTCGTTGCTTTTCACAGGCTTAACCATTTTGTAAAGTCATTGAAAAGTATTGTGTAGATACCAAGTTCGTAAAAGTATAAGCTTTATATCAGTGTTTAAGATAAAGTGTTTTAATTGTGTAAACAGATTAAGAGAGTAACAGTAGTGTCATAAAATGCATTTTTAACAATAAAAACAGTTTCTGAAGAGGCAATTAGTGGGATTACATTTTAACAATTATTATCAAGTTTATAAAATATTATCGAAGCCTCATTCGTTAACATAAAAGACAATTGGATATATTCGAGAACATCGAAACTTAGTACATGATTGTGCTTACAATCAACGATAACAAACCTAAAACTCTAATTTGTAATACTTCTTTTACAACACAAATTTATAAAAGAGTCAATCTTATTCAAGATATAGTTCGTTTCACCAAATTAACAAAAGCAAAGTATATTTAGCAGAATTATTTAAAACATTAAGTTTTGTTAACTCTTTGACCAGTTACTATACTAAATAATAAATAATTGTTTGAATTATCTTGAAACTTTTATTAAAAAGGTAGATAACTGCTTCAATCACTAAAAAAAAGTATTTATTTTCAGTAGCTCATTTTTATATCTCATTAAATATAAGACCGTAATATACTTAATACCTGTGTCTGAAACATTAATTTGTGACGGGGTTAATTTACAGTCTACAGTTCCTTCTTATGTGTGTGAGAGAGAGGGGATAATGTAGGAGGTTGATATAAAATACTTCTCATCCCATTATTCTATCTTATATGAGCAGGTGGTAAGGAGAGTTGTTGATGGATTAAGATATTAATCAAACGAGTCAAGTGATTTAAATAACATATTCTAAAATCTAAGTTATGCTAAACTCAAGCATTGATTACTTGTAAGTTGTAAACTGAAATTAAAGGTTAGTGTAAGGTTACATGTTTATAAATATCCTGGGCTTACTAATCTATTAATACAATCTTTCACATACAAATTTATGGCACGTTGCTAGTCAAATATTTAATCGTGAATGTCTTCTCCACAGTAAGTACTAGTGACGTGTAAGTAATAATACTTATACTCGTTATAGTGTTCCCATGCGTGTATGTCGGTTTGTGAGTCATTGTCACCTTGTCTTTGTTTGGAAGAAAGTGCTCGAGACGTGTGACGCACATATGTCTGCTCTATGTGGCACACGTCTCGAGAAAGTGGTGATGAGGCAAGTTCAGTGGGCTAACTCTCACCCAGTTACCCTGGAGGTGCGCTCGTCAATATAACTCACACCTATCGGACTTCATGGGGCTAGCGTCAATATAATTATAATACATTGGATGGAAAGGTTCTCACTGTTTACAAGGGGGAAAAAAATGTTTGATTGGCCCAATCATCTCCCAGTAACTAACAGATTTAACATTATGTAACAGAAAAGGTTTATTTAAAATTAATCACTTTTTATCACAATGAGTATTATATGATTTTTAATTCCAAAATAAAAGCGGTTTATCTGGTGTCAAGAGCATGTTACAAGCACTGAAATAATAAGGTGTCCGGTTTAAGCATCGAACACTCCACCTAAAGACTTTGATCACATCTCGGCAACATCTATATAAACATAGTCATTTGTGGAATGTTTATTTATCCAACAATCGAAGGTCAACAAACGCTCAAAGTCATCTGAATGGAATGGTTTTTTTTCCCCGCGCTTAGCTATCTCGCCATAGAGAGGAAAGTGAGGTTAGAGTTGTCATGTTTGTTGATGATAGCAGACACTTAGTGATGGGGGCAGTTAGTCTGTAGAAAGTCAACTAATGGCAGTGTTATCTTCCCGTCTGTTGCATAATCTGTTCTCAAGCAACAGTTGATTTCCAGAGGGTAGTGCAATAACCTTTAAGTGCTGCCAACTTTCACATGGTAGCATGACTCCATACACGTTTAAAACACAATTTAACTGAAATTATGTCCATAATTCATTGTGTGGAGACTATTTCTAAATTATAAATGACAGATGGTAGGTAGCACATGAAATTGCGTTAGTTGCTAATGATGTCTGGTGACCTAAAATAAGCCCGGATCTAACAAGCATAATAACCTACGTTGGTTTCCATACTGTCCAAAGTGTCAGGCTCGCAATAGACTAGATTGAGGAGAGCAGGGGTCAAGATTTGACTCTCGGCCAGATAGACTGGTAAAAGAAGGGAAGAGGTATCCACATATGTCTCATCATTTTGCTTTCCCAAACTCTCTACGCTAATGCTGGTGCATTTATTCTAAAACTATAACCTTACCCTTGCCCCTATATTACGTTCTTAAAGACAATAGTATTAGTAAAATTAATAGAGTGTACTAATAAAAAAGTATAAACTTAGTACACTGTCTAGATGCCAGATAGGGCCCGTCTTATGAAAATTAGACTGTAGCTACATTAGGACATGAACCTTTGTCCATACTAAGTATACTAGTTGGTCAACCCGAGATTTTTAATGGATTCACTTTGTTTAATAAGGCAGGAGCAAAAGAAAACCTGCTTGAGCAAAGCTAGTCCAACATTTCCTAAAATGGAATTATTCTTTTGAAATCCATGCTGTCAGACCTAATTAAGCGTGAAGGATGCGTAGTTGAAGCGTTCATCTGCCACTTAATGCTTTGCGTGGAGAAGGGAGCTATCCACCGGATTAATCCCTGACTTAACTACCTCCTCGCCACTTTTGTTCCCCTTTCACAGCACCGGCTCTTACCGTTACGAGCGCTAGCCGACTTTCATCTTTTAACTCTCTAATTATATGTACTTACTTTATTTACTACGTTGGTCGCACTTTCTACAAGGGTTTCAAAACAATTTTAACTCTAATGTAAATTATATCCTAAAAAAAGTTTATAAAGTTGATTATAAAGCTTCATCGCCAATGCAATTCACAAGATTAATAAATGTGGGCTACACCTGGTTCTTATTTATGAGCGAACGAACGGAACGAGCCACAATGGAAACCAACCATAATTAAAATAAAGACCAATAAATGTAGACCAAATTTAGACTAAAGTAATACCATTCATACGCATTTAAAAATCAATATAGTAGGACTTTAGTTTAATATACTGAAATAGTTGTAATATTCGAGCGAGTTGAGAAGCAATTTGTCGCATCATTTTATATAAAAACTTATATTTTGAAAACAATTTCCAACTACATTATAATTTTGGCAGGAAAAACCTTTAAGAAAACATAAATCTATTTTATTTGGTCAACATCGATAGACCTTTACTAAATTATTAGTGTTACTTTATAGGTAGGCCTACCGATAAAACGGTAGATGCTCAGTAGTTCCGATCTCAGTAGTTCGAGTCTTGTTAGTTGATAGTACTGTACTATAACTTACGCACAATTTTACGCAGGGTCAGCGATGCGTGGTTACGTGGCAAAACAACGTTTGCAAGAAAAACAGTAAATACTTGTTAGCTCAATTCTAATTCTAATAATACTTACACTCTGTTTATCCTGAAAGGTATACCTATACAAAATACTCTCTGGCCCTGTCTTATAAGCTACGCCCTACTGGAACAGGGCTAGGGAAGCGCGCCACCTTTCAGGGTAGATGATTATATGTATACATTAAGGAATATGGTTTTTGTATTATGTGATTTTATAATATATTAAGTACTTTTAATTATTAAAAGCATGTATTTTCATTTAATTCTAATATTTCATGTAATTCGAGTTATTGATAACTTGAGATGGGCTTGGTCCCATTAATCTCTAACTATTAAATACTGTATCTATCAAAAGTGAAAGCTGCAAACCAATTGACTAGATGTATGAATATATAATTATTATTTTGTTAGCATCGCGTCTTACTACCCGTTCGGGTTATACTATTATGTACTTATCAAGCTAATGATGTTGGGGAGCATTAAGATTATATTTAGAGTAAGTGTGCCCACATTTGCGTAGAGGTAAAGTGTAAAACCATTTCGGATAAACCACCCTCGGTACACCCAACTTATATTCAAACTTCGATCTTCCCGTCATCGGCAGTGTAGTCTACTGCGAGAGTAGCGCGTTATACCAAGCGGCCACCGAAGTGGATAGCTATGTATATGTCTCGTAAAAATAATATATGCTAATCTTAGAGAATAAATAACACAAAGTTTGAATAACTTAAAATAATGTTAATGTAAATTAAGACTATTTCAAAAAACTCTATCACGCTGAAGAGTTGGTTGTGAGACGCATTTATTGTTAGCACAGGAGAGACGTGGTGGAGGGTTGTTAGAATTGAGTCGTTTATTGTTAGCACATGGAGAGACGTGGTGGAGGGTTGTTGGAATTGAGTTGTTTATTGTTAGCACAGGAGAGACGTGGTGGAGGGTTGTTAGAATTGAGTCATTTATTGTTAGCACAGGAGAGACGTGGTGGAGGTTTGTTAGAATTGAGTCGTTTATTGTTAGCACAGGAGAGACGTGGTGGAGGGTTGCTAGAATTGAGTCATTTATTGTTAGCACAGGAGATACGTGGTGGAGGGTTGTTAGAATTAAGTCGTTTATTGTTAGCACAGGAGAGACGTAGTGGAGGGTTGTTAGAATCGACTCGTTTTAAAGAATCACAATTTTTCTATGTTAGAAACTCTTCTTAGACTCCCCCATGATAGGGAGCTCCCAAATGCTTTGAATACTAGTACACCCTCCGGTGGCCCAATGATCTAATTCGTGTCTCCTCTCACTGGTCTGTCGATGACGTGGAGGTCAGGGTTTGAATCTCAGTTTGGTGTACTGAGGATGGTTTTCCTAAATGGTTTTCCAAAGGACCTCTACACAAATGTGGACAAATTTCCTCTAAATTCAACCTTCCTCGCCCCTAAGACTTTATTATAACTATGGTACATTTACATATAACTCAAACGAGATGCTAAAAAAATCATTAGTAGACCTACTATTAATTTTTTTTAAAACGTAACAAAAAGTGTCATGAAATTAGAAACAGTTTTAACTGGAATTTCATAGCAATATATTTGCTAACTTAAACACTTTCAAACATAGTACTTAATGTGTAATATTAGTCGATAGGTACCTACACATATTTATACTACGTCATTTAATGAGATGGATAGTAGTAGTAGTAGTAGTGGTAGTAGTGGTAGTAGTGGTAGTAGTGGTAGTAGTGGTAGTAGTAGTAGTAGTAGTAGTAGTAGTAGTAGTAGTAGTAGTAGTAGTAGTAGTAGTAGTAGTAGTAGTAGTAGTAGTAGTAGTAGTAGTAGTAGTAGTAGTAGTAGTAGTAGTAGTAGTAGTAGTAGTAGTAGTAGTAGTAGTGTATTTGTAAACTCGTTGGTGTAACGGGTTCATCATGAAGATGTTGCAAGCTATTTAAAAAGTAGTTTTCTTTAATGTGGTGCATTAATTACATTCAAACACTTGAAAGGGTCAAATGTTTCTCACGATCTCACTTAGTATCGTGTACTTGATGTTAAGTAACTAGGTGTGTTGCGCTCTAAGCACACCATGAAGTGCAATTGTATTTCCTAGTGCCGACTTCTGATTAGAGCATGTGAATGTGTGAGATGGAGACTGTGGGACTGTTAGTTCCCGGCCGTTACGTCACCAACACTAGGAGCTTCTGTTGAGGACAAGATACCGTTGCTCGCGGGCTCGTTGGATGCTCACAGCCTCTTTCTCTCTCGTTCTACGAGTTTAATTCCGGACAAACACGTCAAATAGAGGCAGTAACGTCTCTTGTAACTGACTATTATCAGGAGGCCCTAAGTCATTATTACAATTTGGTGTTAAACTTCAATGAAGCAAGTTAATCGATATCAACTTCTCATTGTCACCTTGACCCCATATTAGCACTAGGGTCTAGCAGCCATTGTTATTCCATCGACGTTTCCCCAAACGGAATCTTTAGAGCTCGAATGGACTTCACCTGAATACATAATCAGAGGAAATGAGGCCGTAGCGGGCAGTGGCGTACACAGGATGTATTCAAAAAAAGAGGGCGTGAGGAGGCGGTTGATAGAACAAGGCTTGCGATACTTGTTTTTTTTTTAGCGAAATCAGGACGAGACGAAAATGACTTCTTACTTGGCGATCACGAATCTGCATTAGAGTAATTTAATGTATTATGTATTCATAGTTATTAGGAACACAAGATAACTACAAATTCTTTGGGGAAGGAAGAGATTACCAAATATATTTGAGAATTTTTCTGGTAAACCCACTTTCTATTATTTAGATAGTTAAAAATGTATATGATACATTTCAAGAAATCAATAATCCCCTTACAAACAATTACTAAACATGCACACAGTCCCAAGGTGTTACCAGAGACAAAAGGAAAGATGAGTAATATTGGCAAGCTCATTTCTAGTATTATATATACGTCAGTGCTTCCAAAATGTATCCGTAAAGCAGTGGGTCTGGAACGGAGTCAAACTCAGCCTCGTGAAGACAAAATATGAGGATCCACTTGAATAAGGAAGTAGTAGCTCCTGTTTATAAATCTGAGATTAACGGCAGAAAGGTTCACTGTGCTGACAACATAACACCCTCTATCTGAAAATGTTGGTACAATCATCACTAACGGTGGTGGCCGCTCGGTTGGTCTAGCTCACTTGCGGGCTTACATCATTCAGTTTTTACATACTTGCAGCAATATGTTGATGTACGCTAAGCAGGTCCTACACAGGTGTGTTGCGGAGGTATGTTTCCACAAGCATTAGGATCGAGAAGGAGTACTCACTTGGAGCTATAATTATTGTAGCATCTCCAAGATTTCCAGAAGGGTCCATATTGCACGGTTGTTATCCTCCTGTCCTCTTGGTTATCTAGCTTGTCACAGATAGCCAGTGCTGGCACTAGACAGACCTACCAACACAACTTGTGAGGTGCGTGCTGCACATATCCCCGAGCAGGGCAGTGAAAGCTTGACCTGTACAAGTGGCCGATGCCCGGGGCCGTTTCCTGTCACGGATCTAGGTTATATTCTCCAGACGTCCTATCAGTCATGTTATTGTTGAGAGAGGGTGTCCAAGCGGAACCACGACGATGTTCCAACAGGAAACCAGGTCAACTCGCCATTTAGGCTGGAGATACTGGCCTGCGCTGCCTGACACGTCTAAATGGAGGACTTGAGTTTGGATGGCTGCAGGCGATAGTGCGTGTGATTCCCCGCTATATTAGTGGGTTTCTACCTTGATAAGACTACGATAATTTGTCAAAGAGTCAATACAAGTAAAACAACAAAAAGCTTCTTAGAAATGGGAACATCTATTATGTTCCTTTGTGCACACACCCAAACAAAACCATCCTAACACACAAGCATATACTCATGAAGGTATTATCAATCACTACTGATACAATGGTAGATCACGAATCATCCGAGAGCCCTAACATCCACTCAACAAACATATGTTTTTAATAGTATTGCTTTGTTAAATTGCTTTCAAATAGAGCTCATGTATTGATAAACTGGTAGGATTTGTATGGTTTGGGCCAGTACAGATAAACTTGTAGGTTTTGTATATCTTGGACAAGTTCAGATAAAATTATAAGCTTTGTCTAGTTTGGGCCAGTCTAAATAAACTGACAGTAATTGCCTAGTTTGGGTCAATCTATATAAACTTGCAGAATTAATCTATTTTGAGTCAGTTCAGATAAACTTACAGGAATTGTCTATTTTTGCGCCAATCTGGATAAACCTACACTATATTTCTAGTACAATCTAGATACGCTTGCAGGATCTGTCTAGTTTGGGACAGTCTAGATAAACATGCAAGATTTGTTTAGTTTGGGCTAGTATAGATAAACTGACAGTATATTTCTAGTACAATCTAGATAAACTTTCAGGATTTGTGTATCTTGGGCCAGTATAAATAAACTTTGTAGGATTTTTCTAGTTTGGGCTAGTCTAGATAAACTGACAGTATATCTCTAGTATAATCTAGATAAACTTGCAGGATTTGTGTAGATTGGGCCGGTATAAATACACCAACAATATCTGTCTATGTTGTGTTGATATTCAGGTTGTCAAAACTCATCCTCAAGCTACCTGGAGTAATATTTTTTCTGTCAAACCACGTAGACGTTACCCTAGAAACACTATTCGAGAAGCAACAATTTGAAAGATTAAATAGGACTTCTACTCGTGCGACAGAAAATGTATTGATATGTTCAACTATTCTTCTGAACACTTTATATTTTTCTAATATTTTAATTATTGTCTTTGTCAAATTAATTTTTTTCTTTTTTCTAAATCGCCTTTGTTTGTGTTTTTCCCTGCAGTTCTTGTGTGTGTGCTCAACTGGTTGTATAAATCTGTGTTGGTCTGTCTATTTGCAGAGTGAGGATGCTCCGTCAGCTGACGCTCCTTCTCCTTGGAGCCGCCATGGTCGCGGCCCAGAGGAGACTTGCTCTCCCAGACCCCAGGAGCTGTGCCAACAGTAAGGACAACCCTTGTTTCATCTTTTATTATTTCCATGTTACTGCTCATGTCCGTCTCCATGGCTCATAGAGGTCAGCTTCCTGTTCGTGTCAAGACAGCCCCAGGAATTTGTTCACCAAGAAAGCAAAGCAGTTGTCCGTTTGTAGTTTTAATGACGCTGTAATGCCCCTTACACACAATCGATGTTTCCGTAATTAATTCAGTACAATTCAACTTTTACCATGTGAATGGTTAACTGTTATGACGACTATTCACAAATCAAGATATCATCAGTCCGTGATGTTCGCGAGCAGAGGAATAATACAACCCTCAAGGGCGGGCGGTAAGGGCAAGCGGTACTTGCGGTACGGACGTCAATCATGTCAAAAAATACTATGAAACATAAAAAAAATGTGGTCAACCAAAGCTGTTGTATTAATTAAAAGAAGAAACATACTCATGCTACTGCAATAGTGTTGAGTTTTTATCTTTATATTGGGCAATTATATTTCCAGCCGCATTGCATGTATAGGTTAACCTTTCAGATAGCGCCATTTTCTTTGATAAACCCTAAGAGCATATTTTAAAAAAGATTCGAAAAATATATGATTTTATAAAATGTATTTGATATATCATCAAGTGGCATATTTATTCTATCAAATAAATTTGACACCGTCCTAAGACGTGGTGGGAAAAATAATATGGACGTGACAAGTGTTTGGTTTGTGTCTCAAAGCCACAGGAAGCTACGTCAAACAAATATTTTGGACCAGGGTAATAAGCGTTTTGTTTCATAAAACTAAACACGGGTCTAGTGTGCCAGTAATTTTTTTATTATTTTGACGGAAGTAGTCGTATCCCTTCCTCCCCCCGGAAATGGTGTTAGAGCACAGAACACTAACCTTGTATTTCAAGCCCACTCACGTTTGGATAATCATTTCCCAGAATGCCCAAGACTAAAAAAACCAAACCTCGAAATTCGTACGACACAATTTGATCTATAGAAATAAAATGGTTTGTCTGTCTGTCCTGAGCATTACGAGATATCTACCACACGCAGAGAGCTGACATTTTTAAATTAGTAGCCCCTGTGCACAAACATGTGCAACTCAAAGCTGGAATTTTAAATTTCTGATTAGATTTTTTTTAACTGGGTTGGAAGATACAAAATGAGGAGTTTTTTTATGTAATTTTAAAGCAAATAAAAGTTTTGCCCGGGTGTTTGCCCTGGGAAACGCTGGGTACTTTTGCTAGCATATTATAATTTTTGTTATTTTTATATAGAAAATAACTTATACTTGAAATTATTGATTTTCTTTGATAACTTGAAGAATTGTTGTAATCCTAAATAGTAATTATTTAAATATTCTAAATCGTATTTATTGGATGAGCCTGACAAAGTGTATATCCTATTAATTAGTTCAAATTAAAAGTGTCTTGCAGGGTTTACTATTTGTTTAGCATCAGTAATAAATATATTCCATGACGTTTCTAATGGATTCACATGACTTAAATGGTATTTTGGCAGGAATAAACTTTTATAAAATACATAATGTTTGGTGTTCAACAACGATAACATTTTACTTTATTGACCGTTATTTTAAAAGTGTTGATAATAGCTATCAAAAGTGACAGTTGCAGATATTTGACTTTACGTATCTATACATGAAAGTAAATGTATTTACTTTTCTAATCGTCATTTAAGATTATTCCTATGGAAATTATACTGTAGTGCCGTCACTCACGGCAAGTTTCATAGAGCCAAGCAAATGATCATGCAGGGATTCAGCCGCCCACGAATGTGCTCAGTTAACCACTTCCATTGTTCAACACAAGGCTTCCTGTAAAGATTGGGTCGGTACTCGCCGCCTAAGAGTGCTCCTGAGTACAGTCGTTGAGGCGAGGGACATTCTAGAGCTGTTATTGGAGGAGAGGAGTATATTTTAAGGATATGCACTATCATTCAAATCGAGATGCTTTTTATATAAACTAGCATCTTCCACGCTAACAAATTGTAATAATGTAATGTGTGAATGCTACAGGAGTAAGACACGCAACGTACCGGGACGCACGCGGTGTGGCGCACACCTATTTCTTCAGTTGGGAGCACGCCGCGACACGCAGCATCGAGGTAGACTGGTTAGATGCCAGGAATATCTGTCGGCGTCATTGCATGGACGCTGTTTCCCTAGAGACGCCCCAGGAGAATGAGTTTATCAAGCAGAGGATCTCCAGAGGTAATTCTAAAAACTAGATTAATACTCCAGATCATTGGCTAAGTTGTTACACCTCAACTTACCATTAGACCTACAATCATAATCATTAGAAGGGTTATTCATGCAGGAGGTTATTGTATCTCAACAACCAGAAGATATAAATTATATCTTAAAACCTACTTGAAGCTTAAAATGGTAGATATTTATTAAATATAATTAATAGTTAGAGTGGTTATTTATTCACCTTTTTTTTGTTTCAATGCAAAGTAAAAACTCTTATTTGTGGAATTAGTTTTCTATAAAAAAATTTAAATAAAAACCTATATATATATATATATAGGTTTTTATTAAATTATATATATATATGTTTTTATTAAATTATATATATTATTATATTATATATATAGATAGATAGATAGATATATATATATATGTAATTTTAGCTTTTTAGGTTAAATAATGGCGGGTTGGCTTTTCATTAAAACTAACTGGTTGGTATGTTTAAGTGACAAGGCACATTTATTTATTAACAATTATTGTTGCAATTGACACAAGGAAATGAGTAGAACTTGGCTGTTGTTGAAAGTGGCAGGGAAGACTGAGGAAGTTACTCTTTTGTCTATTGTTGCAGGCAATGTGCGCTACATCTGGACATCTGGTCGTAAGTGCAACTTCAATGGCTGTGACCGTCCAGACCTGCAGCCATCTAACGTGAACGGTTGGTTCTGGTCTGGATCAGGAGCCAAGATTGGCCCCACGAGTCAGAGAAACACTGGAGACTGGAGTGCCACAGGTGGTTTTGGCCAGGCCCAACCCGACAACAGGGAGGCACCACAGGTGACTATAGTGTTCTCAGACTGCTTCCTGATGGTTAAAACAAATTAGCAAAAACTTCCTTATAAATTAATGGTTAGCATAGTTAGTGAAAACTTTAGTGAGAATGGTCTACTTCAGGAGATGCTGACAAGATAGTTACTATTTGTATAAGGGTTCACCATGCTATCAAATCAGTAGCTATCTAAGAGCTAAGGCTGGGTGCCGGTATGTAGTATTAGGTGCACTGATATCTGGGAAGGTGCAGTTATATTCCATTCACGGTAAGAATTACTCTCTGAAAGGTCTTTTTTTCCTACCAATATCCTACTATATAGTAGATTTATAGTAGGGAAAAGGCCTTTCAGAAGTCAATTCCTACCGTGAATGGAATATAATTAATACGTGGTTTTTCCCATCCTATCTAAACACTAACATGGGTATCACGATCTATATATACACCAGCGCACTAGCATTTCCCAAGCTAGGTTTGGGGGGGGGAATCAGGAACTTAGCCTAAGAAATTCTGGCCAAGTTGAGTGGATCAGGAACTACACCATACTTAATTCTACGGGAACGAACTACGTGTGACTGTGTAGTTGAAGATTGATTTATATCTTTATAAGTAAAAAGTATTGATTGCAAGAATTACACTGTTAGGGCCGGTCTTATAACTAATGAATTAATATTGCTATCGGTAGGTTAAATTTAGCAACCAGATAAATGTTATTAGACACTTTAATATTTCACGGGTATTATTAACTAAGTTTATCTGCCGGATAAATATATTTTAATGCAGAACATACAAGGTCGGTACTGTTTTTACTTATGCACACCTGCTGATACCACTACAACCTGGCTTGTGGCTACAATTATCAACATTTGTTAAATAATGGCGGCTAAACGAGTTTGAAGAAACAGATGTAGTCATGTTGGTGCAGAAACTGGTTTGTCCTGCAAGTACTAATTTCAGTGTCGGCCGAAATGTGGTCAATAGTTTTGTACAAAGTTTACAAAATTTAATTTATTGTACTCACATTTAAATAATTTGTTCCTATATAACTATATAAATAGCTTGTCAGTTTTTATAAAAGTTCATATTAAATGTTCCAACTTTATAATTATATAGTTTAGAGCCTAGGCCTGTGCCTAATAAACATGTGAACCAAGATTTTAACCTCAAACAGATGCTGATAAGTGAAACCTCATGAAAAACAACACGTCAATATGACGAGGCCCATTTTAACTATCAGATCAAATTGATCAATTACTTAAACCTCCCGATAAAAATGTGATGGATAAATACATTTTATCTGGCTGATAAATGCTATCTGGCAGTCATAAGACGCAGTTTTAACTTATTGACCAAATAAAAATATTTATCGGCCAGATTAATATTTATCCATGAGTTATAAGTAGGAAAAATCAGCAAGTAACTGTTTCACTTCAAACTAGATCTCAAGCAGAAGCTTTGAGCATTATTGTGAAAAAAAGAATAATTATTGAAAATATAGTTTTTGTTAGCTTTGTTGTGATACAAGATCTATTCTTAAAAAAAATCAATTTATTTAAAGTTGATCCAATAAAAATAATGAAAAGTTAAATTAGTCTAAAATTCCAAACTGCTCTCTTGTATCAGTTTCCTCATAGTGAATTTATTTGCATGTATTATGGAATGTGAACAGGTTGTAGGTTGACAGATTTCTAGTTTTGTGACCCTCACCGTACATCTTTAGGTGGAGACTGGTTTAAGGAACCAGTTCTTGTTTTCATAGGTTGTTGAACTTCAGGCGTGTGGAGGCACCTGATATTTTGTCTGGCTGATCAATGTGATTTCCTATATATGTGATGAGCTATTGTAAACTGCTTCTTTCAAATTGTCTTTTATCGTATTGACTTGACCAAACCTATAAGCCCTAATCACAAATTAGATTCTATATTATTTTTAGTCTAAAAACAACAACATTAAAGAGGAATGAAAAAAAGATTATTTTAAAAAGTTATTTGTGCATGTATGTTTATTTTGTGTTGACATCTTATATTTCTTCATTAAGAGAAACTATGACAACTTAAAAATCTACAACACCATACATTTGTTCTATATTATGCTTAAGTGCCCATTCAACTTTCCCTAATAATATAAGATTAGGAGTCCGTAATATAAATAAATATACCTGCATTTACCTAAAGAGAGAATATGAGATCACCTCATTGCGCCCAACTTGGGATACCCAGGCCTTCAAAGTATTGAGTGTTGTTATTTGATAAGCGTATAACCCAAACGGGTAGTAAGACGCTGTGCTAATATTTTTTATGTTATTTGATAATGCCATTACCACATTGTTTATTGCTTGCAGGGCAATGATGAGTCTTGCTTGTCTATACTCAACAACTTCTACAATGATGGCGTCAAATGGCACGACGTAGCTTGCCACCACCTCAAGCCCTTCGTGTGTGAGGACAGTGACGAGTTGCTCAACTTTGTGCGTTCTCGTAACCCTGGCATCCGCCTATAAACATCGGCCTGATCCCTCGCCATATTACCTGATACTCTATCTCCTCCACTCCCATGTGAATATTTCCTCAAAGCCTAGGTCTAGAAACAAAATACTATTTTTTTGTATTTTATAATTTAATTAAATAAATATATTTTAATATTTAAATTAAAAGTGTTTATACTTATTTCCCTTGCAATGCATTGATATCCTAATAAATTCTTAAAAAAGTCTTGGTATCAACATGAAATTAATGGAAAGATATTAATTCATTGTTTTCTTTATAATAATGACAATAGAAATAATAAAGAGGAGTAAAAAGGTTTATGACAATTAATTGACACAGAATCTGAAAATAAGCCATACATATTTTATCACAGTTTTTATTCATCTGTTGTTATATCACTATACATCAGTATTGTATGTAATAACAAACATTAACTATAAATATGAGGCAAATCTCTGGAAGGTAAATACTGATTGAATCACAGTGGCATTAACTACAAGAGAACTACATACACTAACAATAAAATATAAAAAATCTTTAATTATATCTAAATCATGACTTGATCTCTAAAAAGCACAAAACACGATAAAGCTAATTAATATGAGGTTAGTCCATTCAATAAATATATAAACACACTGAGACATGTGTTACATGACTATCCTTCCCTCTGTTGTGCCTTACAAAGGAACCTTGCCCAAATATGAATGGTTGGCTCAGTAATTAATTCAGATAATTACAGTTGGCAGCTTCTGCCCCTCCCGACATTTAGCAAAGATCTTTTGAGAACCTAAAGAGGTGGGAAGCTACTTGTATAAAGTGATTCAAGTAGACGAGGAAAAACTTATGTGTTTGGATTGAACTTCTATTTGGGAGAGCTACAGCAAGCATAACTTTCACCAAGAGTAACAAAACATTCTGAGTATCACACCTTCCATCTTGTTAAGTTTAATAGCTTACAAATATTAATTTACATAAGCAATCGAATTTGATCAATATAAACCATGACCTGTAGCAAAAGAGATAGAATCATGTAATCCCATCTAAGTGGCTTACTTGATGCAATAATGAAAAGGATATTTTTGTTTTGCTATACCAAGAAATAAAAGTGAATTTAATTAATTTCTGATTGACTAAATGCCAATTTTATTTCCTTTATAACACAAATAACATAACAAGGGTCCCAAAAATTGTTAGTTATGTGGTATGGTTAATTCTATTAGCTCTATAACATAACAGGATCAAATCACAAAAATTGACATTGACATGATAATGCCAATATTACTAGATTTAGGACACAACAGGAGAAAAAGAGAATCACTAAATTTGGCAATAACGTGTTAATAACAATTCTATTTGTTTTAATTCATAACAGGAGAAGGGTTGAGATTCATATTACCAGAACACCTAAACATTATTTGATAATGAGTAGGACTTGGATGTTTTTGACATATCATATTTTAAAGTTCATCTAAAATTTAAAGAATTTTAAACATTTTGTATGTCACCCTGACTCCAAATATACACATTTTATTTTGCATATACATGCATATTTTGAGCAGTTTTCAATTTTAGGTCACATTTCCACAATTTTAGGGGCATATATAATTATAATTTCTATCAAACACAATATCTACCTACCAATTTATATTAAATATTATTGCATAAATAGTTTATGACCAGATTACTTGTAGGTAAGAGATATTTGGTTTTGCTTGCTCAAAAGAGATTCACTATTTTTGACCCCTTCAAGTAGTTTATACCTGTTCAAGAAAGATCATTTTTGGAGGAACACGGGTAGTAAGAACTTCGAGAGCTCTGCTCCAAGGGGTGGTGCCATTGACCCCTTCGTAGAACTGTCCCACCCCACGGAATTGTTCTACTTGTAAAGCTCGTCATTCATCAGTTTAATCACTCAGCAAAATTAATAGTTTCCAAAAAAAATTATCAAATCAATAATTAAAGATTGGTTGGTTAAATTTGTTTACTGCAAGTTAGTTCCTTGATTTGGGGCATATTTTTTATAATATCCATTATCATCAACATTTATTTTTAGGGCATATTTGTTAATTTTTAGGTCATATATTGGTATTTTTAATGGAATATTTGAATGTATATTTCGCAATTTTTAAGATCATAATAAGCCTTAATAATGAGTCTAAAAAATGTAATATATCCTATCAAAAAAGATCTTGAAACAATGTGTCTGACAGTCATTAAGTAAATGGGTGATTTTAAAATTACAAGCAATAGTGTGTCCTTAGGCAATGGTTTTATTAATAATGCATTTTTTCCCCTTAAAAATAAGTGTTGTTTGGACTCATTTAGACTATTAATTATTATAAATCTATTTTTTTCAAAAAAGGTTTACAAAATAATGTCAAATATCTATATCCGCTATAGTATAGCAGTTAAAATGTATAATACTCGGTTAAGATTGATTTGAGAAGAAATGACAGACATTTTTATATTCGTATCAATGAAAGTTTACTTGCGACTCACATAATTGTTTTTAAAAGTTTTATTTACTGCTATCAAGATGTATAAAATTGTCCCCAAATATCTATGTGATTTATATGAAAAGCTTTGTAGGGACACTTTGTTTGTATATGGGCCTGACCTCAATCTTATCATTCAGGTGGCTTTTTTTTTTTATAAATTGTATTGTCAAATAGCTAAATTAGTAGCATTTAAAGTAAATATCATTTAAGCCTACACAGGTCTAAATAAATATGATAGTTTCAGTTGGTAAATTGAGCTTAGTAAAATACATTTACAAATAGGTCTTACTGAAATAATTTGGCTATGAGCCTGTGTCCTAAATGTATGTGAAGATATTTGTATTTTAAAAATGATTTCACTCATATTTTGACTGTATTACTTTGGACCACTATGGTTTTTTCATTACAGGCCACCAAGTTTCATGTGTCTAAAGGCATATTTATTACCTTTCCAAAATTTACAGAACTCACATTACTAGTGTAAGACATCTCTGGTCACTTTCTCTTTCTCACAGCCCCAGGTAAGAATAATTACCTGACTTGTTAACAATAGTAATATTTTTTTTCTCATATTGCCTTTCAGTAAACAAAACTTAATTTTAAGGTTAAATATTTAATTCTGAAAAATCATCGCAGGAACCTTATGAAAACCCTAGATGCCAA
Organism: Timema shepardi; assembly: GCA_902151425.1. Taxonomy (NCBI): domain Eukaryota; kingdom Metazoa; phylum Arthropoda; class Insecta; order Phasmatodea; family Timematidae; genus Timema; species Timema shepardi. Next base: position 46,598 of record CABFVX010002376.1, on the reverse strand, counting down.
GTTTTAGCCCAATTGGTAAATGGTTTTGGCTCTAGGCCAAGATACAAATCACTAGATGGACAAAAGGCATTGCGAAAACCACTTTTTTGGATTCAGTATGTCATGAAACATCGACATTTATTAAAATGTCAAGTTTGAATTTTTTGATGATCACAATATTGTTGTCTCCAAATGGTTAAGAGAAAATAGATAAAAGAGTATCACATTCTACTAAAGAGCATAAATGAAATAATATACACTATTACAGAACATTGATAAAAGAGGAGCATCTCTGCCCACCAATGAACATAATCAATTTCACTAATTTAAAGGACCCGAATAATATATATATATATATATATTATTGAGCTATAAGTATATATATAGCTCAATAACAGTTTGTTTTATAGAAAACAAATTTAAATAAAATACTGTATATTTCATAGTACAATGATAAGTTGTTTCATATCCCAAATAAATGAGGAAATATGATTTTTTTTTAAGTGGAAAATCTTTGCTTATATAGAGTACCCTAAAAGTCATTTTCATGGGAAAATGAGAGTTGTCATTTTGTTTATAATGTTAAACAATGGCTAAATAAAAAATTTAATCAAAATTGTAAGCACAAGTTCTGAGAAAATCAATTCTTTCTCTTTTTTCCCTTCGGTAAACTACCCTTAATTTTAGGGTTAGATTATCTAATTCGAAAAACCCCTTGGGGAAACCTTATGATATGAACCTTAGATATCAAGTTTTAACCCGATCAGTAAAATTGTTTTGGCTCTAGTACAAGATACATACACACAGACAGCATCGCAAAAAACAAAGTTTTCAGTTCCAGTGGGTCAAGATCAATTTTTTTAACAATCACAATACTTCTCTCTCCAAAGGGTTGGAATAAAGTAAAAATAGTATAACACAAGAGATGAGAAAGGGGAACGGTGGGGAGGGGGCTGTAGATTATACAATTGGGGAGATTACCCACTTAAAAATCAAATTTATCCCCAAATTTAAGTGCCATTTTCTATTTGGGACCATAAGATGAACTGTAGTAAGCCTATTGAAGGTCTATATACAACTACCTTTAAAATAATTGTGTTTATTATTTTACAATATAATAGAGCTTTAAATTACGTAATTAGGTTACCTTTACTATACTGAGATGGAAATAATTAGCTGTGATTTAAGAATCCCCATTTTATTAAGATAAATTATTTAGTATGAATGTATAGTATTTGTCATTAAAATTCCTATATGTTATAAGCGTAGTCGTAAGTATTTAACATTAATGTTATTAAGATGGCTGAAGAACATTTGAGATTTAAATAACATTTTAAGTTCCAACTAATAACCTTGTTGAAATTTTAGATTTTTTTTAAAATGAAACATTACTCGTATTTTTAAAAACCCCCAAATAAAGACTATTTAGAATTTTTTTCTGAACAGATTTAAGTTTAGTGCAAAATTCTTAAGCTTTAATTGAGTTGTATGTGCTTTCTATTAAAAGTCCAAGCAATTCAACACTAAATGAAATAATGTGATAGAAAGAAAATACACCTAGTACAAAAACACATGTGTTATGGCCGTTTTCAAAATATTGAACATAGTACAAAATTATTAACACACTCGAGATGGCAGGTACAATTTAAAGAGTACTGGGAAAACCCGAATATAGTAAAGAATAAAACATAAGTTCATTCAAATTGCAAATAATAAGTGAACATGTATTCTTGTGTTAAGTCCACAAAAATATAAATAATCACCAGTGTGCAAATCTTTAAAAGAGTAATAAGTTTGGTAAGTAGAATGCTTCACATTTGAGTACAAGCTGAAAAAATAAATTTAAATTTAAAATGAAAACACAATAGTGTCCAAGAAACCCATGTCTAAGCGGCGGACAAACGTTCCATTGTCATTTATATCGGCGTGATCACAGAAGCGGAACTCAACATCCTGAGAGCGCTCTGTTTGAGACATGAAGCTTAGGGGATATTCAAACGTCAGCCCAGTACTGACAGGCAATATGACATGTATACTGTACTCCTTGTCACCGGTGAATCTGACTGGCTCACTCAATGTCAGTGTGGCTATGGTGTTGTACACCACTTTTTCAGAGAATATAGTGTTGCAAAGGGGCTCACCAAGTTGGTCTAACACACACACCTCAATATTCTCTCTATAGTCATGCGGGAATGACTGTGAGTATGTGAACTCACATTGAGGTGTCAGACGGGTGAAGAATCGTAGCCCAGTCATAACGATGTTCCTACTCACATGAACTTTAGTTAGCAGTCTGAGATTTCCAGACACAGTTACTGCAGTCTTCAAGAACCGTCTCGCACAATAGTACTGTGGCACTGAGATTCGACCTCGAGGCCGCATGACACAGCTCAAGCCATGCCGACGAAGAGTTTTAGAAATGTTTACTGGTAAACAACTCTTATTGGAGAGCGTGCTTTTGAGCATTGTATTGAGCAAAACAACATTACCATTATTTCTATCGCAGTTAAGTTCTTCATTAGAGGAATGGGGCCAGTCCTTGTCAAATATGTTTGAATCTGAAGTGTTTTTATTCTGAATGTTGCATAAGGCTAAACAAAGTGCTTCAATCTCTTCACTTGCCAAGACACCAGATTGTCCTGGGCCTTTTGAGAACTCTTCTGGTGTCAAGGAAAGAAATCTTATCTTTGAAAGTGCCCCTACTCGGTCCAACATGGCACGGCAGTTGCTGCCTGTTTGTTGAAAGCCTGCCTCCTGACATTCCAAGTATGCCCAGTTGAGTGCTGTCTCAAACAACTCCAGTTCACTTATATTTAATGAATTCTGGTCTAGGATTGTGGTGAGGAATGAACCAGACATCTGACCATTGTAAAGGTGAAGAACTTCCTCTGTGTGCTTACGAATCACCTGGGGAATAAATCAAAAAGTGGTCATTTAATTGTGAATTCATAAAAAAAAATTACTACTCAATAGGGCAGCTCTAAGTAGAGATGAGAAAATATCCCCGATTTTTTCAAATAAAAAATACTCTTTCTATATACTCTCGAAATTGTTTGTATTTAGTCCAAAGATTAGTTGTAATCATTAAAACACTTCCATTCAAAGTTCAAGTAATGCCAGTGATGGAATACAAAAGGGACCTGTAAAAAAGGTTACATAAGGAGATAAATAATAAACAAAAGAACAAACTTCAGCATAACTAGCAATACTAAAATAAGATTACTATAGTAGTATTGAATTATTCTTTAGAGAAATCAATCCATTTAAAATCTATTAATAATTGTCTTTCTTTCATTCAAGTTAAATCCCTATGTTATAAATATAGTCTACTTTAAGGTAAAACATAGTTGTCAACTCACCAATAACAATGGAATGACTGTTTTATAGTATTTTAACTGTACAAAAATATTGTTTCATGAGCATGTTAACTGTGTACTGTGAAAATACAACTATAGAATAGTTTTAACTTTACATTGAAAGTAATGTCTTATGATAACTTGAACAGTGAAAATTCTGTCTTATGATAACTTAACTGAATTGTGAAAAGCCTATCTTATGATAACTTTAAAATTAAACAAACAGTGAAAATCTTGTCTTATGATAACTTTAACTGAATAGTGAACATTCTGTATTATGAAAACTTTAACTTAACAGTGAAAATTCTGTCTCATGATAACTTTAACTGAACAGTGAAAATTTTGTCATGTAATAATTTAAGTTTTAGAAATGATATAGTTTTCTACCTGCTTTATATCCAAAACTAAAGGCCACCTTACATGATAAATATATTAATTCAATATTTAATGTCACGCAATATATTGGCGGTGTAGGGTGATATTGAAAGGAAAATAGTGAATGAAAGATTATTAAACAGAATTAAAAATGTTCGATTTTTATTGAAGACCCGCCAATATATTGAAAGCTTATCTTAACGTGTGAGGAATATATTGTACAATATTATGTTAGTCTGTCTAGAGTGTTCAACAAATGTATTTAAAGTTGTTTAAAATCCGTGAAAATGGAGAAACCAAAGCAAACTAAAAAAGAATTGCTTTTAAAAGAAAAAGAAGAGGAAAGAGATTTTCTTATAAAATGTATAGAGGTAAGTACTCCCATTTTTACATACTACTTTGTAAACAAATCATTCAACTTGTACTGCATATATATATATATATATATATATTAATTGGACTCCTAGTCCATACTTTGTTAAATAAATTAATTCAAATCATAGATCCAAGGTATTTATGTTTGTATAGCGATATTTACCCAAATTTTATAATGTTGTCATTTCAGTTGTACCAATCATTACCTGTCTTGTAGAAAGTGAAGTTGGACGATTAAATGGACAGGGACAAAAAAAAAGCCCCAAATGTATGAAAAATTGCTTGGACTTTATCATGAATGATACCCCAAGGCCATAAAGGACGACCTGGCAAAAAAAATTCAATTCCCTCTGAACTAACTTCAGGAAGGAGTTGAATAACATTAACGATTCAAAAAAATCAGGCGCAGGAGCAAAGGAGGTTTATGAATCGACATTGTGGTATTTTAATCAGATGAAGTTTCTCGTAGACCAAGAAACACCAATTGATTCTATCAACACCTGTGAGGATGAAAGTGTGGTAGGTTGAAATTTTTTAGGGTTTTGTGGTGGACTTTTTAGAGATTGATGTTGCTGAAAACGCTGTTAGTAGTATCCCACGATCTACAAAGAAAAAGAGGACTCGGCTTCAAGAACCTGCCCAGCTGAGCTCCAGGTGGGCTACCAGTTGGGCTACAGAACGCATGAAGATGGCTCCCCAGCAACAACTGTTTGCCAAAAAATTTATAAACGATATAATATTTGAGGGGCAAATGGGTACACTTAACCGGGGTTCAGTACTCATAAACGAACCAGCAATAACTAGCACCCCTCTATCGCATGGTTCATATTCGAGTTCCTCTACTTACTCTCAATTGCAAAATTTGCCTTTTTCTCAGAGTGTAGATCAAAATCAGGGCTCAGTGGTTAATTATTTTCCCCTTCATTTCAATAAGTCATTTAAATAATAATTTACTTGATACTGAATTTTTGTTACCTAATTATTTGTATTGTTTTCTCACCTTAATATAATCTATGAGACACACACACACAAAGTATTATAAGTTTCTTAAACTATTTTGCTGGTAGTTGTTGCAGCAATGTACGATGAAATCTATTAGTCTTCGAAGCTGTTCCCTGTTGCTAGATATCTCAGAGTGATGGCTTACCTCTCAGCCAGTGAAATGGCTTTCCTCATTACCATATCTTCCTTTTTTATTAATGGTGAAATTAGCATCACTAACTCGTGAAACAATGCTTCATCCATTCATAAAAAAATCTATAGTCTTCCGGCTCTTTAGAGGGTTATCAAATCAGATCCTGATGTATGTGAGTGGAATGCCTTCTCAACCAGTTCTTCGTCTACACTAATCGCTGTCTTTTTTTACTCTTGTTCTTTAATGCTGTACACAAGGTAATTAATAACTACTGGATTCAGCATCACTGAAAAAGGACATGCCAGGCGCGTTTAAAGTAGCTTCTCCCTGTGGAAATATCCTCCTTCAAAGCAAGATTGTGACTGATAATATTGTCCGATATTATTGAGCCGTCTGGGGGGGGGGGGGGGGGGCACAATTT